>JAVJIF010000350.1:0-205436 GCA_038442645.1 Agave tequilana | reverse complement strand
AAAGCGGAATGCTACAATACAAGGAGAAAGACGAAAAGCTTTAACAAGGTTGAAGTGACTCACTACCCGGAAAGGAGAGGTCTGACTTTCAAGGCGATCGGAGTGAGACTTACTTAAAAGAGCCTACTGCCTATGAATGAGATATTCATTGACTACAGCTGCTTGGAAGGAAATAGATTCTATCTCTTTCCTTGCGAGCCGGGTCAAGAAAGAAGAAAAGTCGTAGGCAGAGATGACTAAGTGAAGAAGGCCCTGCCCCTTATTCATTCAAAAAGAGAGTAGCAGAGAGAGACGTTCCCGAAAGGCACCTATCTGTGGGAGACAGAAGATGAATGGGAGAGCCGACTAGAAGACATATAAAGGAGCAGGCTGGAGATGAGTGAAGTTCGGAAAGTGAAGAAATTCCCGTAGTTACGCGGAATGAATCCATTCCATTTTTCAGGAGTTGCTTGTTCAGGTTCTCTAGGGTTGCGAGGCGAAAGAAGTCAACACTCGGGCAAGAGCACGGATGGTACCAGGTCAGATTAGGACTATATGCACAAATGCCCGTTCAAAAGCGCCTTCTCGGCTAAATTGTGTGTGTGGCAGATCTGCTGCATTGCCTTTCTTTCTTGCCTTACCCTCCCCGGTCCGGTCCCGTTGAGAGATGGATCGAAAGCAGAGGCCTATGTTCTCAATCGCCTAAGGGAACAAACTTAACAGAAGTCAGACAGCATCAACGAACAAGAGAAGGGGGCGGGAGTGCCTATCCGAACTGCAACAACATCCGGCTAAGCTAAGGCCGGTACATCATCGAAGGGGCTCTCATCGCCGAGGCATGGCTACCAGCAACTCCAACTCCCGAACACGAACTCAACGAATTCTTTGAACCGAAGCGTGTCCCTCCTTGCATTGCGCATCTCCTGCTTCTGCGGCAAATGCTTCTCTTTAGGCGAGTTTTCAAAAATATGCAAAAATCAAGCAAGCCTATCCGCATTATCAGTAAAGGGGTAAGATAAGCTTCATTCAAGGATCTGACAAGAAAGAGATTGGAAAGCTTCCTCTTCAAAGAGATTTCTCAAGTTATATCAGAATAGTGTAAAGCTGGAAAAGCAATAATAGTGTTTACGAAAGCACTATGCCTATACGCAATTACTATTATAGCGGAGATGAACCTCACCTTCGGAAACTGCCTTAACCGGAAGAGTAAGAACGGGAGTTCGGAGATTCACTACCCGAACAGCAACTAAGGAAGAGGAGTCACTCAAATCGGTATTTGATCCTGACTATATTATCTTTACTACTGAAAGTGGATTTTCTTGAACTTATTGATTTCCTAGCCTCGACCGCTTGACTGGAGTACAAACTCAACTCGCCTTCCTTAGCCTCTCAAGGCCTTTCTTCTTGCGAATTTAAGCAAAAAGGGAATTGCCCCTTTACCAGATAAGGACTACGAGCAACTCGCACTAGCCTATCCTGTATTTACTATATTCTTTCTATACTGCCGATCCCGCGCATCCCCTCTACTGCAAGACTCTTGCGCAAGAAGAAGCACTAGTACGGGATCTTAGACTTGCCACTGAATCTATAGCACGTCGACTCGGTACGGTACGTTACGGGAAGAGATGGAACTACTACCTGAACTCGGATATCGAGAGATGACTGACCTTTAGCTACTGACTCGTACAAGCGGGAGAAAGACTGTCTTTCATCGGAAAAAAAAAAAGGTTATGAAATAAAACACTCTCCTCTGCTCTACCGGTATAAGTAGTAAGAAGAGCCTCTCGTCCATTAAGGTGGCACAGTACGATAAGATGATCCGACGTCACCAAGCGTCGCTGTACGATAAGATGATGATCCGAGTGACGAATGCCTCTCCCGGTACCAGCCAGACCGCGTCCTTCCAATCAACATGCGGGTCTTCCGTGATCACAACAACAATAAGTCAAAACAATCCTCTAGCTACTGTCTAAACACGGACCTAATGTCTATTTGAGACATATAGCTCGCGTTTGCTACATCAATTGTTTTATGTCCATTTAAGAAAAATCATGGAAAAGACGGGTTTTCATCATCGGAATAAATGAATTGTTGAGAGGTTTTCTTAACGGATTTGATTGGCTCTCATCTCACTACTGCCCTGACGTCGGCTAGCAGGAACAAGAGATTCCACTCGGGGATACATACGTTCTTTCGGTCGGACTTCTCGACTAGGGCTTTCTTTCCTTCTTTTCGTATAGGTAGGCCAGTCCTAAGATTGGATGAGTCTTCCGTACTCACTCCTGGTCGAGCCAATGAAAGAATTCCGTCAAGGAGTCCCTGCTGTCTGGTAAGCAATGGGATTTCTCCTCTCCTTCGTTTCGAATAGGACTAGAGAAGCGCAATAACTGTAGTTTGGACATGCCCTTGAGTGACGGGCGAATACCTGCCTATCGTGCCTTTTGTCTTAAGAAAGTAGTTCCAAGAGTAGGAGTTCCCATTTCTAAGGAGGTAAGCCGGGTAAACAGTAGACAGTAGAGCTCTTCCGTACATGAAGCCAATGAAGTCAGGAATGAATCCCTCAAGCAAGTAAGGGAATCCCCTTCGTCGCTCTGTCTTCTCCTTGTTCCGCTCTTTTGGGTACATTCAATCGACATCTGTTTAGTAAACCTATCCTCTCGCCTGGCCAATGAAGCCAGTCAAGAATACCTCTCCTTTCGCTCTTCCCTCTGTTCGAGTGACTTCCTTCCTTTCCTCTGCCCTTACGAGCGAGCCAATTGCTATCTCCTATCAGGAAAGCCCGAACATTAAACCAATCCGACAAGATGAAAAGAGTTTAGACTACTTCTCCCGCTGCTCGACCTCTTGCTCTTCGTGCTGATGTGCCTCCGCCGGTAGTCTCTCTCTCCCCGAGCATCAGGATCCATCGTGGTACCTTCTTCCTCCTGTCCCTGACGGGTGCTATGGGCAAGTAGTGTAGCTCTGTTGTCTCCCTGAGCCTCACTGTCTTTTGACGAAGGATAAGGCCAATCTTATGGACTCCAATGCCTCCGAAGCCCCTTTGTTGGTGGAGATGGGTAATCGCTTCCATTCCATTCTCTTTTCCTTAATGAACGGGCATAGAAATGTGAGAACGTGTCACGCTTGTATAACTGGACTTTCATTAAAGAGTCGCCTATACGCCTTCGATCGACATCGATCCACTTTTACGAAAGCCGGGTGAAATTCGATGGAAAATGACCAATATGAAATTTTATAGATGAACTGAAAGTCAAGGCTTTCCTCTTTGTTCAGAAATGGATGATTGTGCCATGAGTGCGCCAGTTGTCTTGCATCCCATCCTAAGTTAAGTAGTGCATTCTTTCCCGATCCTTTGCCATCCTTTTGAAGGAACCGAAGCGTAGGGTCACCCAAAAGGATTGAGCAATGACCTTCAGTGGAAGCAGGGTCTCTTTCATTTGACGAATGAGACCGTACATCTTTGTGGACAAATCTTACTCCGAATGCGATCTTTGTACTGCACCCCCACGGGCATTCTACCTTCCGACGGGGGGTTCTCGATCTTTTGCCGCAGAAAAAGGGCCATTAGAAATACCATTTGTTTCAGATAAAATGCAAAACAAAAGACGATGAAAGCAACCATGAATTCTATATGTGTGAATGCGGAAAGGAAGCCGCTTAAATTAATTTGAATAAATCTCCGTCTAGTTTCGCTTTCAATCATTTCGTTTAATAATGGAATTGGTAGCGGCTATTGAGAGTGTATCCATGCTTCAACGGTTGACAACTGACGTCGGGGAAGAAAGACGGCTTAACACGGCGCCTCTTCGATTGATAGTTCCTTGCTTCTCCCTAGCGTGAAGAAGGTCAATTCATTTTCCTAGCTAAGGGATAGAGTCGTGTTCCAGCTTTTTCAAGAGAGCGGCGGGTACATATTCTAATTTAACTTACTTCTTTCTGTGCGTATCTAGCACACTTCTCTCGTAACGGAGTACCCGCGGGGGAGGTACTACGAGACGTAAAGGGCAGACAGGTGGATTTCCCAGGTTTAGGGTGAAGAAGAGTTGTTGAACCACTTTGTCTCAGCCAAGGACAGCCTCAAGTATATGTTTCCATAATCTATTGAAAAGAAAATTGCTGATGAAGCTTTAGGCGCCCTCCTTTCTCTTTGGAATCTCATCAAAAGCGGTCAGTCTGGACCTTTCACAAGGCGAGATATACCATCTGCGCTTACCTAACAAAAGAGGATAAAGAGACTTTCTTGTGGGGTCACACACGTGATCACATTTTTTACAAATAGGAAATTCAAAGAGGAAAGACCGAAAAGAGGGT
The DNA here is from genome assembly GCA_038442645.1 of Agave tequilana. Classification (NCBI taxonomy): domain Eukaryota; kingdom Viridiplantae; phylum Streptophyta; class Magnoliopsida; order Asparagales; family Asparagaceae; genus Agave; species Agave tequilana. The sequence goes on along the minus strand of JAVJIF010000350.1, from coordinate 201,146 downwards.
GGAGTCCAACTGGATTCGAAGCAAATCATGAATCAACTCTCTATACTGGGTGACTGGCTCTCTTTTTACAAAGATGAGGGACTAGAGGGGTACGATTCTTCATCCAGATACCCATCTTCGTAGACCGAAATCGACGACGCCGGGAAGACCGCCCCATCGGTGTGTGTGTTCGGGAGGGTCTGACCTTCCCTGCTTGCTTGATATCGAATGTCATCGATTTCGTTTTGAAGCAAAAGGCAGTCGAAAGAGAAGAGTCAGAGGCCTTGATTGACCCATGTGCCGTATCTGGAAATCATCTTGGTACAAAAGATAGGATGGCCACTTTCGAGACCAGAGCAGCTTCCTCAAAAGAGAAAGAGTACCGCTTTTGACTTGATCAGGTGCTCACCTGGGTGCCTTTCTTTGGGGCTGTCTCCCCTTCTCTGCTAAACCTTCCCTATACACTTCAACTCTTTCTTTACCTTTTTCTTGTACAGCGGCAGAAGCAGCTCTTTGTTTGAGTCAATCATGAATGTCTTTCCCTATCTGACGACTCTTCTGTGCTCTCACACTGTGATTGAGGCAAGCTCGAATCTGATTGTGGTCTTTCTTGATCTCACTGATTGAGTTCGTGGACGCAGGTCATCACGATTCGTTCGTGGTCAAGACAGAGTTTGTGGCGAGGGCTGCCCCTCCCCTTTGCCTTTTAGTCGGAATCTTTCTCGTCCGGCAACAAATGGGAAAAGTCTCCAGGATAGATGGATCCTCCTTGTCCAATTGTTTTCGTTCTCACTTCAAATTGCTCAACATCTCCCCGTAGCAGAGGCCTTACCTCTCTACCTACCTCGTAAAAGGAAAATAATGGAGCAGAATTGAGGGTCGGCGTTCACACGAGGAGACCTTTCTTTTCAACGGCGAAGAAGGTTGATAGGGAGTCTGACGCGTGAGGGGAATCTTCCAACAAATATGCGATGGAAGACAAGGGAGGCTAGACTGGGACTGATCGTCCGAAGCCTGTGTTCACGGGTTGCTTGATTTTCCCGGTCCCAAGAGGCTGGGCTGACTGACGGACTATTGGAGAGGAAGATCCCCAACACGCCACATTTCTTCAATCCCTTTGAGATCGATCGACGCTTTCGAGGAAAACATATATGGATTGGAAGGCTAAAGAAAGAATGGACCAAAGGACCTTTCTGTCGGGTAAGATTCTTTTAAAAGGCGAGTCTCCGGAGTCTTTGGGATAAAATCCTTAACAGGAGATCGAGTGAAGGACCGAGGCTGCTGGCTTCGCTATCCAGATGTTCGCCTTTGGATAATAAGTCTATAGTGAGGGCTCTCGGTAGAGAGCTGGCCTCGCTATCCGTTGTTGGATAATAAATGTTCGTTCGATAGTGGCCTCGGAACGGTAATTAAAAGGACCTAATCTAATAGACCGACCTCTTCGGTACAGGAAGTACTGAAGAAGACTTTCTTCCTTCTCCAAGAGCTTTCATAAGAGCGGCTCTCAGTGAGGGCGAATCACCACCCCTTGACTTCTCTGTAATAAGAGCTGTAGATGTATGGCTCTGAAGAAAAGCTGGCTCTAATAAGAGCTGAGCTGCCTCGCAAATGAGAATGGATTTTCTTTTTTTTTTATAGATAAGAAAAGATTAGAGAAAACTACCTTGCATGAATGCCCTACCTATCATTATAGGACTATTAGTCATTCATTCTAGTCTCTTCCTTCTTTGAAAGATGAGTCAATGGCCCGCTTGTGACCTTCGTTTCCTTGCTAAGCGGCTCCGAACTCCTAGGATAGAAGATTCTCAGACATCCTAATTCAGAAATTTCCTCATTAAGGTTTTATTTACTCTTACGTCCCTCCCTCACCTCCATCATTCAATCAAATGTTGGAAACTCCAGCTAAAACTTCCCGAGTGGTTTTTCCTACCCCTTCCCGTCAAAACCGGGTCGAGAAGCCCGAGTTGCTGGAATTCCCATCCATTGCCGTCGTTCATCCCTACGCCATATGGCTGGTAACGACGAATAGCTCTTTCTCATCGATTGATTGGCAGATTCGTAGCGAGGTAGGGGAACATTCCTTTCTTGTCCCATTCACTGATTCATCTTCGAACCTTGCATCCCATTGCCTACCCGAACGTCTGAAGCCAGCTGGAATGGAATGGTAATAATGTGTCGCTAGAATAGGTTTTGAAAAAATGAGATCACCATTTTTTTTAGTAAATGATGCGGAGAGGGTAGTGACATTGATCCGCAAGAAGCTCAGCGAACTCTTGAACGTCAAAGCCCCACCCTTGCCTATCCCTTGGGGACAAGATCATAGTTTTCAAAGCCTTAGACGCTGCGCTATGCGACCACAGGGGAGCAGCCGAAACAGCAACTGCACCACAAGGAAAGGAAGCAATCTACACCGGCCCTTCCTTTACCTTCTTTCGAAAGCCAAGCAAGCAAAAAAAAAGTAAGTAGAGAGGCGCCCTTCAAAGGAGACCCCGCTCCGAGCAATAAAGGAAACCAATAAGACAGTTTGCTCTTACCGCTTATGCGTTGTAGTACCAACTAGAAAGTAGTCCTAGTTCCCACGTGAAACTATGAGGTCTAGGGTAGGAGGCTGTCGGGACTGAATGACTTACACTCGATAGAAACGAAACTGAGACTCTCGGATTCTTGGAGTCCACTTCCTTTTGCGATTTATCTCTCTTGTCGGATTCCTTTCTCCTTATGGCCTCCCTTACTTCGCGCGGAATTCGGAAATGCTGAAATAGCTCGACGGTTTCGGCACTCTTATTGCTCTTGATGCAGCCAAAGCTAAGAAGACTCGCCTAACTGCTGCCAGGATCTGCGTAAACATTTTTTATCCAGCTGTATCCATACTCATCTTCGTTCCGATCATTTCTGCAACCTGTTGAATACGAGGGTCTATCGGCTTAAGGAGTTAACCATATTCTAACTTAGAATCTGAACAAATGGAGGAGAATGCTGTTCACGGCAACCGTAGAGGCCGAGACCTCAAAAGCCCCCTGCCACGCTGCATTTCAAGCCAAAAGAACAGCAGTTCCAGCAAGTTCTCTCGGAAGCTGAGCCTCCAAATCCTTCTTTGACTGTCGGCGGGAAAGCCATGCGGAGCCTTCCTCTGGTGACAACCCCAACAGCGTTCGTTCATATCTCTCCGACGGGGAAATCCATAACACCAGGTCCTTCTGATCAAGTTACTCCCTCGCCTCCAGCTGAATCTGCACCAGTTCACGAGAGCATGAATTCGGGTTCCTTGTCAATTCCCTCCTCCTCAAATGTTGAAGTTATTGGCAAAGTAGCAACCCCAGCACTTGATCGCGCGGACTCATTGTAGATCTCATTTTCAGAAGGATCAGCATCTTTTGCCTAGAAGCACTCGACTTTTTTACTTTTCTTGTCATAATCAAAGGGGAAGCAGGAATCTTGGTCTCACTAGCTTGAGCTACTTGCTTGATCCAAACCTACATCTGAACTTTCCTCTCCTCCGCAGTTTGTCTCAGTGCCTCCTCGATCTCCAGCAAACGAGACTGCGCCCGGGATACGTCTATTACAATACAAGCGCGGGTCTGAAAAGACACCAAGGCAGGTCTTCTGTTCGGCGGAAAGGACCGATGAGCGCATACGTCTGGTAACCCAGGTGGAGAATTCTGGCAGTAAGTTAGAGGACAAGACAGATTCCGCCGATAAGGAAACAAGACTCTGCAGGCGCGCATAAGCAGCTTTCACATCATCCTCAGACGAAGGGACGGTGGTCGGGCCCTCGACGGGGATCGGGCTGCTCCAAGGCAGATAAAAGTTAATCAAGCTCGATACAGGCAGCCTCGGGGTCAAGCTCGACATGCTAAAGGCGTATGACAGACTAGAATGGGGCTTCCTGGAGAAAGTGCTCAGTCTCTATGGATTCAACCAGACATGGAGAAACTGGATCTAGCAATGTATATCCACTGCCCGCTTATCACTTCTGTTCCAAGAGGCCAGCCTAGCCAAGCCAGTAGTCAGAGAGCTTACCACGGGAGAACCCACTACACTAAGAAAGAAAGACCCAGGGGTGAGGTTCGTTGAAGATTCTCGATGGTCGCATTCCTTTCTTTTTTTAGTGGTCTCTTCAAAACTCGAAGCCACAGGAATCGAAGGCTCTGCTCCTCCCGAGGGAAGACCCTTGGTTGCTGAGTGCCCTGGTTGTGAGGACTCTGGTTATGAAACCGAGAGTTATGAAGTTCAAGCCACGGGACCCCATTCTGAAACCGAGGGCTTTGGTTCGGAAGCAACAGCACACTAAACTCGAGTTCGTCGGGCAAACAAGAATGAAATAGCGCTTTTTGGTAAAGCTAACTGACGGACGCGCCTTAGGTTCATACCTGGAAATGCCATCAAGCGATTACTCAAATCACTGGAAATGTCATTAAGCGATACATCAAGAGTTGAAGTCCCACTTTTACTAAAGCTACAAGTACTGGGAAACTCCTTCGATCAAGGTCAGGAGAAGTCAAATCAACAAACAACAGAGTTTTAGACTAACCTGCGGATGGAATTGAGCAGCAGGGAGCCTACCGCACCCCTATCACTACAGTAAGGCCGTTGCTTGTTCCTTTCAACGCCATCTTTCTTGGGCGCAATGGCTTTTGGGATTGGTCTTTCCTCGGCCCTTCTGGCTGAGCTTCATGCTATCACTGCTGCCATTGAATTTTCCAAAGAGCAGGGCTTAACAGCTCCTTGTCTCTGGCTTGAGTGCGATTCCCTCCTGGCCGTCTCTGCCATCAACCACAATAGCCTGGATATTCCCCTCTGCCTCCGAAATCGGAGGTGGAACTGCATGCGCCATATCAAGTCCATTAACTTCCATTGCAGCCACATTTATCGTGAGGGAAATCATTCTGCTGATCGGCTTGCCAATTGGGGAACTTCTTCGCAATCGTTTCAATGGTGGAGCTCTCCTCCCCAATTCCTTTGGGGCAATCTCTCTCTTGATTCTGCTGGGGCGCTACAGATTCTAATCCCCTCCTGGGCTGTTTTTGTTGTCTTTCAGGGGAGAGGACCAAACCAAGAAAGATAGGACTTCTTTAGCCATTGGAAGCTGCTGTCAGTAGGCATTCTTTGCGCCAGAAAGAAAGATTGTAGCTTAACTTAAGCAAAGCCGGCTCCAGAGAAAGCAATTCAGAATAGGGCAACAAAGCTACTTGCCGATTAAGTGTATGGAGCAGTTTTTCCAACCGCAGCTTCTTTGTCTGTCTCCAAATCCTTTCCTCTCTCAGCTCTTGTAGTTGACCTATGTCAGAGCAGAGCCAATTCGTTCTGCCGTAGCTTCCCTTCTGGCTAATCTGTCAGCTTCTGGTTAGTCTTTCGCTCCGGGGGGTTGACCATCTTCTTTGGAAGCTAGAGATGATCGAGGAGGGTCAGCCAAGTCGTCTACCGTAGTAGCGTGACTTGAAAGAGAAATTGACGAGTCTAGTTCTTCCTTCTCCCCTAGGTCTTTATTCTCGTCTACTAAAACTAGGGTTGGGTCCCTAAGAGTGGGATAGATCTTCTACCTGGCTTGTGTCCTTCCCCTTGCCACTTGGTTTGAAAGCAAGAACCGATGGAAAAAAGAGAGTGTTGAGACTCCCTAGAGACTTCCGTCCTCTTGGCCTTTGTCACGTTAGTGACAAGGTTGGTTGTTGCAAGGATCCTTGCCAACAGAACAGAGGATGCCCCCCCTCCTGAGTGAGATGAGTCCAGAGAATCTTCACTTTCCGAGACTACATCGTAGAAATTACTTATTAGATGTCAGTCAGTTAGCTAATGAATCTTGACAAGAGTTTCCATTCTATTGATAAGAGCTGCCGGAGCTAATGATTCCCTCCAATAGAGTACCGAAACAGTACCCGCGGGAAGGAGGGTAATCTTGATCGGTGTCAGATCTCTTCTTTGGACTTTCAAAAGATTGAGCTAACTCTGCCTCCGATGTTGTCCTTGATGACCAATCTCTTGCCAACCTCGCACACCTTCGGACCCAAACCCCGAATCATAGCTAGGAAAATGAGCATCTCTTCCTCTATGCTTTATTGGAGCAGTTGCCACAAAGACAGCTTATCCTGCGCACAAAGCCTATCTTCTCTCCGATCGTCGAAGTTGACTGATTCGAACCCCACCAGCCCTAACTAAAGAAAAGGGCAAAACCATACCATACCGACCCTACTGAGCTGTCCCGAGGTTAGCTTCAGCTAAGGTTCCAACATCATAGGCATTTGGTAAACCGCATCAGGCGAGTCAATCTGGGTTCAAGATGAGATGTTTTGGCTCACCCAGGATTTAGATACCTTCCACGCCTGGGCAGACCCGAGCATGACCTGAAATCATACCCTCCGGCTTCTTCCTCCTGCAATGAGGCAGATCGCTGAGGTATCTAAATCCTAACCAGAAAACGAGATCAACTACCTCTCCCTTTTCTCAACGGAAGAAGGCCGAGTAGCTCCGCCTCTTCTCATGAATGACTTGAAGATGGAGAATTTTTCCTTGACGGAGGGAGGCATCTTCACCAGAACTTATAGACACAGAAGAGGGGTTAACCGGAAAGGGCATAAGATGGTTGGATTCCTCATACAAAGTAAGCGTGTATCCTTCGTCAGAGGCTCTCCGATCCAAGTAGATTGGTCAAAGCTCGGTAGTAATTTTCCATTTTAGTTGGAAAATGCAGTCGGATGTTTGGGGTACTATAAGCGATCAAGGGGTAGTAACTCATATCACAGGAGGGAACTTTGCACAGAGTTCCATTACTATTAATGGGTGGCTCCGGGATTTCTTATGGGCACAGGCATCTCAGGTAATTCAGTCTTATGGTTCTTCATTATCTGCATACGGTCTTTTTTCTTAGGTGCTCATTTTGTCTGGGCTTTTAGTTTAATGTTTCTATTCAGCGGCCGTGGTTATTGGCAAGAACTCATTGAATCCATCGTTTGGGCTCATAACAAATTAAAAGTTGCTCCTGCTACTCAGCCTAGAGCCTTGAGCATTGTACAAGGACGTGCTGTAGGAGTAACGCATTACCTTCTGGGTGGAATTGCCACAACATGGGCATTCTTCTTAGCAAGAATTATTGCAGTAGGATAATGGCTAGGAGGATTTGAAAGGCATTATGGCATTAAGATTTCCAAGGTTTAGCTCAGGACCCCACTACTCGTCGTCTTTGGTTTGGTATTGCTACCGCGCATGACTTTGAGAGTCATGATGATATTACTGAGGAACGTCTTTATCAGAACATTTTTTCTTCTCACTTTGGGCAGTTAGCAATAATCTTTCTGTGGACGTCCGGAAATCTGTTTCATGTAGCTTGGCAAGGAAATTTTGAGTCATGGATACAGGACCCTTTACATGTAAGACCTATTGCTCATGCAATTTGGGATCCTCATTTTGGTCAACCCGCTGTAGAAGCCTTTACTCGAGGAGGTGCTATCGGCCCAGTGAATATCGCTTATTCCGGTGTTTATCAGTGGTGGTATACAATCGGATTACGCACCAATGAAGATCTTTATACTGGAGCTCTTTTTCTATTATTTCTTTCTGCTATATCCTTAATAGCGAGTTGGTTACACCTACAACCCAAATGGAAACCGAGCGTTTCGTGGTTCAAAAATGCCGAATCACGTCTCAATCATCATTTGTCAGGACTTTTTGGAGTAAGCTCCTTGGCTTGGACAGGACATTTAGTTCATGTCGCTATTCCCGGATCCAGGGGAGAGTACGTCAGATGGAATAATTTCTTAGACGTATTACCGTATCCCCAAGGGTTGGAACCGCTTCTTACGGGCCAGTGGAATCTTTATGCCAAAACCCTGATTCCAGTAGTCATTTGTTTGGTACCTCCCAAGGAGCGGGAACTGCCATTCTGACCCTTCTTGGGGGATTTCATCCACAAACGCAAAGCTTATGGCTGACCGATATTGCTCATCATCATTTAGCTATTGCATTCATTTTTCTCGTTGCTGGTCATATGTATAGAACTAACTTCGGGATTGGGCATAGTATCAAAGATCTTTTAGAAGCACACACTCCTCCGGGGGGTCGATTAGGGCGTGGGAAAGGAAGTTCTTACTAGACCGAAAGGGAAGTGCTAACTCTCCTTCCTGAGAACCCTAGAAAGGAACCCTTGGGGGAAGGGATAAGCGAAGTAAAACGTAGCTTGTAAGGCTGTTAAATGCCCGTAGAAGCTATGTTTGAAAGCTATCTCTCTATTACCCCCCCTAGGAGGAAACAGAGTAGGTAGGGAGAAGGCCCTCGCTAGGCGCTAGCTTGCTTAGCAGGGGATTTGGGGTGGGGGAGGGGTCTTAATATCCTTATAATAAATAAGAAAAAAAAGCAGCAAGCATAAGAAGACAGGGAAAATTAGAAGATTGTCTGCTAACTAGGAGAAAGAGAACAGTATGATAGAACTACAACTATAACTATAGGATGGCTGAGAAGAGTCCGGTATAAACTTCAAAAGAGAAAAAGAGCAACCTCATCTCCCATATATGCATTGCAGCTGAAGATCTTAGGTATTATTGCCATATAGAGAAAGAGGAAGAAGAGAGGACTTGCTCTCGGTAGCTAATCTTTGAGAAGGACGGAAGGTTGGTCGAAGATCGCTTAAAACCAGAAGGAGAAGGATGGTCGTAGATCAGTAACTTCACCTCTGGAAAGTCTAGTTGAAAGGCTTAAGAGAGGCCTTTAACGACAAAAGGAAGTAGTTCAATAGCAGGGAAAGAGAGAAGCTCCGTATCTCTATTTAATTTAGGAAGACTGCCGGGTACTTATGTTTCAAATAAAGTTCATTGCTTCTTGCTTGGTTGCTTTATTGGTATAGAGTCGATTCCCCTTAAGGAATGAGATGTAATAACTTTTTTAAAAAAAGTACCCGAAGGAGCGGGGGGTCTTGGGCGCACGGAAGCACAATAAGAGAGGAAAAGCATAGCATAGCTGTTCGGGAAAGACGTTACAAAGTCTGGTTTCAGTTCCAGAGTTATGACTTATTATTTTCACTTTGAAATTCTATAGAAAGAGAGGGCCGGCTGGGAAAGATGAATTCAAACAGCCTTGCTCGCTGCCATCCTGATGCCCTTCAAACATCCTATCTTGCCTTACTCAACCTAATTCAATCAATTCAAGCCCTCGAAAGCATTTCGGGTTAGCTGAATTTAGTTCCGACGAGAGAAAGGCAAACCAAGCGCGAGGCATGAGGACACCATAAAATCTTGTCCCAAGCGCTGGGTGAGTTGGCTAAGGCATGCCCCCATCGGTATCTTCGACGACATACTTCGATCGGTTCGACCCTGCGGATAGAACAAAAGTCAACTTCAGGCGAATTCTCGACTCGCGGTCTGCGCTATTCGATCGGTGGCTCGCAAGTGAGCTTTCTGCTTCTTGGCTCTTTGCGAAACCTTATAGGGATGCCTTAGCCGAAGCCTGATAGGGCAGTCACAGGAAAACTCCTAAAGCTTCCACTTTAGATTTTATAACCGGAGGTGCCTGTCTCTTTATGCTCTGCTCGCTAATTACATTTATAAACCGAAACCCGAGCTGCTTGATACGAGCTTGACTATCGCTATGAGACAGTGGATTTCTTTATTAATTAAGGAGAAAGAGGGACTTGGCCCTATTCACACAGTAGCTAGAGCTTGAAGCTGGATCCGAAACATGGGCATTGGCTGATGATATCGAACAAGAGCCCTTTTTTCCTATTTTTAAATAGGTTCTTGGTTTTTTCTTAAATCTTGGAGCACCGGAAGGAAAGAATGAATTTGCATATCATATAGAGAAAAGGCGCATTCGTCATGGGCGGTTGGTTAAATATTTCGATGAAAGCAAAGAAAGAGCCTTTTTATTAGGGCTTGGAATCAATCAAAGGAGCCAAACTAGCTAGCAAAACAAGAAAGCAGTGTCCGAAAGAAGGTATATGGGTCGGCAGAGATGGTATATTACTAAAATCGGAGCAGAGGAGAAGCAAGAAAGCTGAGTTAGCGAGAGGGTCGTATGGCTTCGCTCTTCTCTCTTCTGCAGCCCTCTACGCTTAGCTTAGATGTGTCTTTCGGTCTGGTCCTACCGTTCCAAACAGGCCTTCCTTTATCCACCGATGCTTCCATGGCTCGGGTTGTCACGATTTACATCCACACCTAGGCGTCAAACCATTAACCCCATCTACACCCTCCATTCCGGCGGTCATCCCGACCATAGAATTGAAAATTAAAACAAGTAGGTTGTGTGCGTCATTGGCACGAAAGCAGCCCTCTTTTGGTTCAGGAAGCTCCCCGGAGGACTACCTGGCCCGCCTACGCTCGTCTGGAGCTTCAGCCCCGCTCTCCCTCGGCTCGTTTTCGACATAGGTTTGAATATTGCCAAAGTTATCATAAAGTATCCTACAAAAGGATGAAGGTAGTTGTAAACGATGAAGGATCGTGTCAAGTGACTGGTAATTGGAGGGGAAAGAAGATCCCGTTGAGGGACGATCGTAGAGTGGGAGCCCGCGCTGGACTAATGGAAAGTCAGGGATCATTTAGCTAAATACCCGAAAGGGGACTCAGTCCGGGTGGCGGACTTATTCTATGAAATCCGCGGGTTTCTCATCAAGTTACTTTAGTAGGATGAGTAGACTAGGAGAGTTTTGAACCAGAGGTTTTGCTCTGCTGAGCCAGCAGGTAGCTGACGTGGAAGTGAAGTAGCGTGCGGAGGGCGCAGGGGCGCTTAGATGCAATGATTCGAAGCATTCTGCACCTATGGGACGTAAAATAACGTTTAATAGAGTCGAATCCGTCGTAACCCGGATACGGCGTGAGGTGGATGATGAGCACCGCCAGAAAGAAAATACCAGAGTGCAAGCTGTACGGTCTCTTAAAGAATCTCGGATCAGTAATCAAGCTGATAGAGGGTGATATGAGCCCTTCGAACACAGAGAGATTCGAGCGCTAACCTGGGGCAAGAGCAGTACGAGGGGGTGGATTTAGCCTGCTTGGTCGATCACTTCATGTGGTGATGGCAATCGGGAGAATCAAAGGTTTCGTAGTTAAAGGTAACATGGCCGCACCTCAAATCGTCGCCACCAAGGCCGCTTAAGAGCACGCCCGTGACACCGTCGCACTGGTCGGACGAGCCGTGCTCCTCCGGTAGTTTGACCAACTATTTAGGATCGGGATTTGGCAAAGTCCTAGGGCAGATGCGTGAACTGAAGTCCTTGTTCACCATTTTGATGACGATCTGGAGAAATGGCCCCTAAAAGGGTCGCTAGCGAGGTCTCTCGAGCCTTCCCTAAAAGGATCTCACTAATGGTTGAAGGGCAAGCTTCTTAATAAGTATGTCTCCGCAAGAAGAGAATTAGCAGAATAGGAAAAAGAATTTCTTAAAGCCATTCTCAGTTAAAGAATCATACTATGCTGCCGCAAAATCTTTCGTCGATAGTGAAGAGGCGACATCTACATCCACTCGAACACTACAGTGGAAATGTGTTGAATCAAGAGTAGACAGTAAGCGTCTTTATTATGGTCGTTTCATTCTGTCCCCGCTCATGAAAGGTCAAGCCGATACCATAGGTATCTATTAAAGGAATATTGGAGGGGATATTTAGCTAAAGGTGCGGAGCGAAGTCTGCATTTATTGCTAGTTCTTCTACCAGTCTCGGAATAAGCCTTTTAAACTGCCGATTCGCACCTTTACTCTCTGTCTCAATCGAGCCCTTTTGAGGGTCAGAGACTATGGTTCAGGTGTCAAATGTCAATGGTAGCTTGCTTCCAAGCCTTGCCTTATATAATAGTTGTGGCCATGGCGCTTTAATATCGGCAAAATGTTCCATTTACCCCTTTCATTAAGTACCTCTCCCTTTCCTTTTGTCGAGTGACTTCGTTCCTCCTCTTCCTGAATGTATACATATAGTCAAATCTGATGTACCCTTGCCTCTAAATCTGGCACCACATAACAATTGAATAAAAGAAGAAAATCCCGCATGCATAAAGGCGAAAGGAGTCTCTAAAAAGCTTCGTCTATTGCGACTAAGCGAGACTAATCGATTTCGAGAGAGCATCGAGTGGTTTACTTGAAGCAGCGAGTGAACGAGTGGACCGTGGCGAGTGGGCCGAGATTTTTTAGGTCGCGGGCCGTATCGGTAAAAGAAAAATGTACTTCGAGACAGCATCCGAGTCTCGCTTAGTCGTGAGCGCTCACCGGGCGGACCGAGTTGGTAAAGACACACAGGTTCCGAAGGAACGAGCCGTGAAGGTTCGCGAGCAATCATCATACGAAAACAAACCAACTAAAACTTCGTTCGGCGGAACCACTCCTGGCGGGAGATCCGGGAAGCTACCTAAATGGAGAGCCCACGCGTGCACGGGTGGTTTATAAACACGTATTATTGGGATGGGGCAGCAGGCAATGGATACCGTTCTCCCACCAGAGCCTGCAGTTGGTAGGCCAAATCCCTCTGTCCAAGTGATTGAGTTGAAGCTTGGGCATAGAGCGAGCGAGCCCCAAAATAGAGCATCCTATGTTCAAAGTGTTTAGAAAGCATTTGCTCTTCGTAGCGCTCTCACTCATCGGTCGCTTCTGACATGTAATTTTTCTTTTTTTCGTTACTTGACTGAGCGTAGCGGGCTCCGCGCCCGGTACAATGAATAAGGAGAAGGCCGGCCTATCGATGACCGAGCCAGTCTGAAACTACTCCTGACCTCACACAACGAGCGAAGTCGAGATGTTGATGAGAAAGGGGCGAGTCTCGACGGCCAAAGAGTGCTCTTTGAACTCCCCTATGCATCCGTCACGAATACGACGAGTGGTTTTTTTGGGTATAGCAGGACTTGAACCTGCGACCATTAGGTTAAAAGCCCAATGCTCTACCAACTGAGCTATACACCCGATTTGACAATCAGGGTTGGTGCGGAAAAGAAAAGAGGGCTGGAAAGCGCCTTTTCTTCTTATCATATCACAAGGGCGCGGCTCTGTATGAGGCTCGTACTGCGGAGCAAGTCTGGGAGTCCTTTCCACTCATTGAAGATTCGGTATATAAAAGAAGGTCAACGGGGGAGACTACAGGGGATATCACTGAGACTATCTACGAAAAAGGTGACGGTCGTCTTTCTTTCCGGCGGGTTCGACCGAAAGGAGCTGTGTTCTATGGTTTGACGTTGTTCCGGTCGAGCACTCTCTTTTCTTTGTCCAATTCCGTCTGACCAACCCGCGAAGGGTTGTGAGGCTGGACCAGGTACGAAGAATGAATCTATGCCCTCTTCCATTCTCAGGCACGGAAGTTGCTGGCCAGCGCCCGCTCAACTCTTAGAGAGCCGGACAAGCAAGAAAGGAGTGGTGGTTGGTGGAGATTCGACAAGTAAATAAACAATGTAGAAGGTCCAGTACTTGGGGACGGAGAAAAGCGAGATGCCAGCTTCCGAGCGAGAACGAGAAAGAGGCAGATGATCGGTCTGCTACGCTACGTACGTTGACCGTCGACTTGGCAGATTCATCCAATTGAACCACCACCTGGGACTGGTCCCCGATAGTCCGACTCTTTTTCCCACCATTATTAACCCTTCAACGTCGTAGTAGTAAATCGTCCTCACGTACAAGCCGGAATTACTGCTGCTTTTCCCGAGAGCAAGGGCAGTTACTGGATTCATTCTGTGAAGATGTCAGTGAAATTACTGGCGCATGCATATAGGCCATACAGCTTTCAGCCAGGCTTCGTCGAAAAGCACTCCCGATCAGTCTGCATCAGGAGTTGGAGCTCGCTTGGGATCACCATTCAGAGTTCGACTTTTAGTGTCTTAGTTGTCCTTTCACAAGGCCATATATAGTCATTGCGAAAGGTACCGGCGATCCGGGTTGACATATTGGAGCAGACCCCTTCGGGTTATGCGTTTATATGCAGTTCCCGAAGGTGAATTCCCATAAGGTATGACTTCCTTTGGCCAAGAGAGCAAGGGCGGGGTTTCGGTCCCTCGACGGCTTGCTTCTTCAAGTTTTTCTTCTTCCCGTTCAACCCTTCTCGTCTTGACTTTGCTTTCAATGGACCCCATCTGTATCCTTCCCAGCGCCCCTGCCTGTGTCGACCGGCCAAGCAGATGTGATTCTGTCTCTTTTTTTCCCATACTTCCCTACGACGGTTTGACTCGGCTAAGGGTTTGGTTGGTGGAGAAAAGAATGAGTTGCTCTCCGCATTTGATATCACTTGACAGCGTATTCTCTTCCTTTTACTTGTTTGTTTGATCTCGTCAGTAGGGAAGATGGGCCAGTGAATCAGTATAGCTCAATTCAAGCTGACGGAGTGTCAGGCTGGAAGGCTCCTCCCTTCTTTAGTGAAGTCTCGGGTTTCCCGAACGAACGATAAGGATATGCTTTGCTTCACGAGTTCGAGTTGGAGTTCTATCTCGACGGTCATAGGCCAGGAGCTCTATTTCTCGTTCTCTCTCCCGGTATGGTAGCGAGTAAGGCATTCCCACCCCGGTGGCTAGGGAAGGGACGGCGAGAAGAGCACAGAAGAAGGTTCATCTTGATCAACTCGAGAAAAGAAAAGCTGGCAGACAGGGCGAAATATACGTCGGAATCGGAAAATCCGCTGCTAACGTTATTGACCACCTACGGTCCCTTTTCAGTCATTTCGTGAGAAAGGAGCAAGGAATCACTCGCCTTCCTTTTCTACTCTCTGGTCTTGTCGGAATGCCACCACTCTACGGGCCTCACCCTCCCTTTCTTGGAGTACGGGATGATGCCCTCGGATAGGCATACCGACCAGACTGATAAAATAGCCTTCGGTTCCGTTCGTTCGGCTTAACAGCGCGCCTCACTTCACTCAACTCAGATATCGAACGTCGAAATTGCGTAGAGTGACTACTGAACACCTGTTGTTGAGTGGGCGATAGTCTGGTTTCGCTGAGGTCGCTTCTCAGGCGGGTAGCCTAAACTACCTAGTACTCAGAACTCGCCCAATCACTTCAGGTACGAGACGGCAGTAGTCTTGACAACTAGACCGGGATTCGGTAAGGAAATGCCGTAAGAGGGTGGCACCCCTCTGGTTTGGACTGTAACTATACCGCGAGGTAGTGAGAGAGGACTCACTCAACAGAGGTCTCAGTTCCTTAAGGTAAGGCTGAATCAAAAGGGTAACCTCTTAGCGCAAGGGTTGGTATAAAGGCTGGTGAATGTGCTTCTTTCATCGAATTATTCAACCAACTTTCACCGGTCGCGAGATAAAAGACCGTCGAACTACCCCCTTACGAAGTGGTCCTTCATCTCTCTATAACTAGCCGTATAATTCAGTTCAGGTGGACTCAACCTTCCCGCTATCAGAAAGGAGCAAAGAAGACGACTGGTAACCAAACACTGCGTCAGGCGTATAGAGCGTGAACCACCTAATCACGAAATCACGAAGCGCTCTTTATCCGATTCCGATGCCGCTGATGACAGCATCCCCTGGTGGAAGACTTTGTGAAGAATCTTTTTTTCTTTTAGCGTCTTGATACTGACTTAGATTTGACTGAACCAAGTGGACACTTTTAGCTTACAGTCACAGCTTCCCTCTCTACTGTGGGCCCTGACATCGCTTACAGCTCACTGCCTGGGCCTGGCCGGGACTATATTGTTTGCCTGCCTGACTTTGACTTCCCGCTGGTCTCATTATCGCTCCTGCTAAAGCCGATTCAAACCTGTGTTCACCGTAAAGATTGGTAGTATTTAGTAAAGTGTTGTATTATATATATTATTATTTGGAGTGGATAATGAAATTTCAAACAGGATCACGGGCTCTATTGATACTTATTAAAATGAAAAGGACGAGAGTGATTCCGAAGCTTCCAAGCAATCTGTTGATTTTACTATGTTTTCACTTCAATAGGAATTAAGAAGCAATATTCGACTCCACGTAGGGCTCAGTACTCGTTGCAAGCCCCACTCGGAACAGTAAGACCTGCAGGCAAGCCGGCCGCCCCAATTAACAATGACTTGAAGAGCCTGCCTTGTCAGCTAGGTCCCTGTGAGCTAGCCTCTAGGCACCTCCTCTCCTGTCAGCTAGGCACAACCAGAATATGACCTCCGTGCCTTACCCTCTCTCTTTCATCCTCCATCGCACCTTTCAAATAAGAAGATTCAATCCAGCCACAGGTTATTCAAATGTAAGTATCAAATCTCGCCTTTGAATTGAGATACGATAAATGTAATTATCAACTCAGATAGTGGAATATGAATGGAAAACTGGAGTATGAAAAGGAAGGTCGCTCCAAAGACGTAGCTAACTAGCAATCAGGTGGCTTCCCTTCGGTCTTGAATAGCGGGCCTGTTAACTGACTCTACTTTAAAGTCACGATCGGAAGTTTGGTAGTTCGCTTGGTCTCATGCATCAGGAAGCGCTGGTTCGAGTCCAGCTCGTGAAAGACTCCGCCTGGGGGAGCGGAGTTATCCAACTCACTCCTTTTTCGCTTAGCTCGATATGATTAACCGGAAGGGAAGGATTGGTTCACCAAGCAAGGAAGGATATTCTGAACCGGAAGGCAAAAACCCCAAGATCCGGTTCAGCTTACCCAACCCCAAGGCAGCTCGAGGAACGAAGTGCCTCTCCTTTTTTAGAACATTGTTAGAGCTACTTGTGATCGACTAATTGGAGTGGATCCCGAAGGGAAAAAAAGCCCTATTCCGCTCCTCGAACGAGAGTCTGAAACGCTTAATTCTCCGTGATTGGATAAGGTCACAGCTCATAATTCCCGTAGTTCGGGTCGGGTATAGAGATAGTGAGAGGATTCAAGGGCTTGACTTTAGGAGAGGAAGGATCAAAGACCCCTTCGCTAATGGGCGGAGTTGCTGCTAAGGCTCATCAATCCCCTTATCCATTGATAAAGCCAGTTTCTTCTTCTCCCTCTGGTCGGAACACATTTGAAAAGGTGCTATCCAGGCGCCCCTTTTCATCTTCCCTTCGAGCAAGATCATTTGCAAGCATCACTCTCACCCCGGACTTGGTGCGGAGCCCCTTTCACCACGGGCTTTGACACATCCCTTTCAGAATGTCCTAACTAACATCGGCATCTGGGACTCTCTCAATCGATTCTGGGGTTCCTTCTTTTCTTTCGGACAGCGATCTAGCCGGGTAAGCCGTGAGGTCAAGGGCTCACCACTTTGATCTCCACGATGACCGAGGTATCCAAGCGAAAGGTGTGCTTGCCGACGGTCGATGAAAGCTCGCTTGCCACTTCTTGAGTTCAATGCTTTGAGTATAGAAGTCTTCCACCAAGAAGCATTCCATCCGAAGCCAGTGGGATTCCATTCCTTACTTGTCACTTAATGGGAAAGATCCACTTCATTGGTAAGAGAAGCATTGCCCACAAGAGGCTCAGGCCGAGTAGTGTCAGACTAAAGAGCAGTGTCAGGCTCAAATCCCCCTATACAACAAGATCTTTTTACAAAGACCAGCGTGGCGTGCGTGCCTCAGAAATAACTATAAAGATAAATGAGGGCGGGAGCAATGCGTTGGCTGATCAGAAGGCATTTCCATGACTGGCCAACCATCTTGTCTTGTCCGATTTCATCAAATATGCTAAGGGATGCCTGGCCTGCCAAAAACATGGACCAGTGCAGCATCACAAGTCGACGTTTTTGGCGCATAGGCAGAAGAAAGATCGTTCAAAAGCTCCTTCTCGGTGGTAAAGCAAAGACGAATCAGCCTCAGCAGAAGCATAGGCTTAACAGGAGTACGAACGAGCTTCTATTTTTTCCTCATCAAGGTAGCAACTCAAACTCGTAACTACAACTCAGGAAAAAGAGTAAAGCAGCATAGATAGAAGAGATTGACATAGAACTTATGAACTCCTTGCGCTTTCCTGCTTGCTTTCCAACTCGAACTACAGGGGTTCTATTGCCTACCACACCGTCGGAGCCCTCCTGGGTTAGGCCAGGGGCGCTACATTAATGCTTCTACCACAACAGCCTTCCTCGGATAACGAAGGAAAGGAACAGGGCACGCTCGGGCTTTGATTCGTCTATTTACTTTCACAAGTAGAGAGTCTAATGTAAGATTGTAAGGCTACCAGACCTCTCTAGGACTTCAACACCGTTACTTCATGAATTGATTCACGAGACTGCCTTCACTGCCCTACCTCTTTTCTTTCTTCTCCGAATTGGAGAACGAAAGGCTTTCCTCTTTCCTCTCAAGCACTGGGAACACTCAACCACATCTCTTCCCCTCGGGCCGGCGTGGCTCTCTTTCTCTTTAGCATGTCTTTTTTTCTTCCGATCCCCATGGTCCTATTGCTCTCTGTTGCTCTCCTCTATGGGTTGTGTTCTTTCTTTGGCCCATCGGTGTGTTCCGATCCCACTTCGCTTTAGGTCTCCAATGCGATTTTCGGTTAAGTCAAGACTCGACTTCTTTCTCTTGTTGATTGTTCTGCTAACAGGGGGATACTGCCCTAATGCATTCTATTTCTTGACTTTCATTAGTGGAATGCACTATATAAATAAGTAAAGTTACCTATATTCCTACCCCCAGGCTTGCTTCCACGCTTCCACGACTCTACTCTTTCTTTCAGAACCTCCTATTTTGTTTGATTTATTCCTGCCCGAGCCGAAGCGGACATTGGGCTTTTCCTGTCCTACCCTAGAGACACTAAATCGCCCCACTCATCTCTCTTTGCCCAGCAAACTACGGCTCGAAAGCTTACGTGCTCCCGCGCGCACTTCCGTTTTCTTCGTAGGTCCCGACTCCTTGCCTGCCTATCCGCATTCCCGGAATAAAAACATAAAGTTTGTTTGTGGCAGATCTGCCCAGCTCCTTCTCGGCTTAAGAACCTGTATCGCCTATAGAAGTTAGTTTAGAGATTGACTCCTGACTCGGTCTAGCAAGGGAAAAAGGAAGTCATTCATACCATACATAGGTAAGGGCCTATGACGGAGAATAAACCCCGTCGAAGGAGATCTAGATCGGCTCGACTATAAAGGAGAGGAGATGATTCAAGCTAAACCAGTTTCCCTAGCTCTTGTCTTTCTATCCTTACCGCTCTGAGCTCGAACCCGAAGAAGGAAGTCTTTCGAAGGAAGGCCTGCTAGAAAACGGAGAGAGAGACCGACCCGGAAAACCTCTTCCCGGTATATATCGGACTTCCATTGTAGAGTCAGGATGCATACCTAAGACCAGACGGCTGCTGATTTCCTTTCGTCGGTTGGGTTGTCGACGATTACGACCATTCAAAGGCATTTTTCCATTAGCTGGAGTAGGAAGGGTGAAGATAGGAAAATAGAAGGGCTGACACGGAAGGAAGGAACCCCAAACAAAACCCTTATCTGACTGACAGCTACAGGTAGCCGACTAACGCTGACTTTAACTTTCTTTTGAGTAGGATTCTTAACAGCTTACTAGGTATTAGGCATGGCAGCCTTTCTAGTTGGATGGTTAACTCCTTCCTGACTTTCGTCTGCAAGATCTTCTCTTCCTTGATTGAGATGCTGGCCTACTCGCTGCTTGGCTCTCTCTTCTTTCCTTTTTGATTCAAATTGCTGCTATGCTATATTCGACTTAAAGTATTCCAATCGGACAAGAGCAAGCTAGAAAGCGCTATGGCTTCTGCGCTCAGGCATTGTGCGAGGGTTCCAAACTCAACGGTGGGAACTAAAGACGAGGGTTGCGCTCGTTGCGGGACTTAAGCCAACAAAGACCTTACGGCACGAGCTGACGACAGCCATGCTAGACCGGAAAACAAAAGCCAGCAAGCGTAGGTGACGGTGGAAGACTAGACCTAAAAGAATGCTCAGTAGTTTTCTTGCTTGACTACACGTAATGTGACTATATGAATGATATTTTAAGGCGACGTTTGCGGGGTTGGTTGTTCAATCGGCTAGATCTCTCTTCTTTCCTTTAAGTAGCATCATCTGTTTGCGTAGTAGTGTTCTTGCTTGACTACACGGAATGAGAGAAGTGGTCCTGACGTAACTACATGAAACTGTGACGGTACTGAATGGCGGGCACTTTGAAAGGACACTGCCTTTAGAGAGACAGGGCCTGCGCTTGGCTTGCTCCTCCGGTTGCACCTCTGTAGTCAACTAGCCCACTACGGCTTTCACTGGAAGCTAAAGAAAGGACACTGATACAGTACACGGAGAGAGAATAAGCAACCGCTTTCTATAAAGAAGGCTGCAAAGCTGCCACCAACCTGTAGGGTAGCATAGCAGGGGTGAAATTGTTGATTTAATGGCAGGCACTTTGAAAGGCAAACGATACGTCTCATATAGCTGATTCACTACTGGGCTAGCGAGAGCAGGGAGGCAAGAACATGAGGGAACGGAACCTGCCTTCACAGAGAATAAGCTACTGTTTGATCCTGTCTCATAACGAACGCTAGCTATATGCTTAATACAGCAAGTCTTTCTCCAGTATCGGTGGTCAGCGCTTGCCTCCCTTCCTCCCTTCTGATAGTCATTCCCAGCTCCTTCCTGCTTCCGTAGTTAGCTGGTATGGAAGCTGAAAGCCCGGGCCTGAAAGCAGCTGAAAGCCAAGGGAAAGCTGAAAACAGACGTGAATCGTAATATGCAGCTTTGAACCACTCATATGGATAAGCACACATATAACAAGTACACTACGATAAGCGCTGAACTGAATGCCCACCCTGGCTTGAAGCTACTGCTACTGTTGGAACTGTCCTACGATAAGCAACAGTTGGAACAGCCTCATGAAAGCACACAGCCTTATTCCAGTCCTACGATAAGCGCTTCTCTCTCTTCTCTTTCACTAGAAGCTACTGTTGTAACAGCCTTGCCTTATTCCAGTCCTACTTTAAGCTAGAAATGCGATTCGATCTCTTTCTTTCACTGTCAGCTACTGTTTGAACTGCCTTATGAAAGTTCACTACGAGAAGCGATACTCCACTAAGGGTTCCGGCTCCTCTGTTTGGGCTGCCTGCCTTCCGTAGTAGCTTGTTTCATGTAGTTCTTCTGGGCCCCTGTTTGCTCCGGAGTTTTCTTGCTTGACTACACGGAATGAACGGCATCCATCGAACCAACCATCTCAAGTACTTCCTTGGAATACTCATCGTATCCTGTCTCAAAGGGCTAGATCTCGATTCGACTTAAAGTATTCATTCCCCGCTTTCGCTTTCAAGTAGTCTTTCCTCGCCCTGTAGTTGCTAGTTGTTGGTTGGTAGTATTATTAGCTCTCCTCTCGGTCTCACCTCTGGCTGTCTTTCAGGGCAGTTCATGGGCTTGATGCCCGACTGTCTTACCCTCTCTTTCAATTTCAAGCAACTGACCAAGCATATATTCAAAGGCGAGATTTGATACTTAATTTATATATATATATATATATATAATACAAGACTTTATAGTATTGTATCTCCGTACCCAAGCCTTTGCTGATCCATGGGGTTCTTCGATCTCAAAAGAATTCAACCCTACTATACTCCAGCGTCTTATTGTCAAGGGGACGCTTTTCCTTCTTTTTGATCGTCCGAATATTTAGGGCCGGGGGGTTTTCTTGCCAACAACGTCGAATGTCCTGGACGGTCTTGGTACTATGACGTGGAGCTATAAGACTACGGGACCCGTCGGGTATAGCTCCCATAAGGGTTGACTATAAGAGAATACGAAGGACCGTCAGTGAACGCTTGAGTCAATAGGCCTATGTGCTTCCCCGTTAAAAAAAGGAGTAATGATCTATGACGGGCGATGATTCTAACCGTATGAACTAGTCCTTAAGGACGTCTCCGGGTGAAACGTACCGCTCGTTCAGTCGTTTAGGGAATGAATACAAACTGAATGGCCTTCCTACTATACTCCACGGCAATATAGCTCGGGTATAATAGACGAAGTTTGACACCTACCTTTGACGGGAGTATTTGACTTTTACCGCAAACCCCGTCAACCGGAACTATATTGCGTCGGCTTGGGTTACTTCTATATAAAGGGCGATACAATATACTATACTCCTGTATCCTTAAGGGCGACCAGCGACGTTCGTATTACTTCCAGGAAATGGATCAGCAAAACCTTAAGGATCCGCCCTCCGCTCCACAGGACATAAAGTCAGAAAGTCTATTTTGCTTTCTTAGCTCCACAGGCCTTTATGGGTTACCTAAGAAAGAAGTCCCACATACTCATGCTCTCCGAACCATAAATCTCAGGGTGTACTATAGGTATAGGGGAAAAAGTTCATTGAAATGAAAGCGATCTCACTTGGCGAGAACAAGGAAAGAGACTATACGATGGCCCCTGGGGGTACTATAGACTTCGGTACAAGCCGGGGTGACTATAAGCGTCAACTGATATTAAGGTCTATCCACCGCTTTGGGATAATGTTTTAAAGTCTATAGTTCACGTGTTTGTTTCTGAGATAGATACGAGGGCTTAACAGCGCCTTTATCTTATACCCGGAAGTTTCTATCGTTTTCTTTGTCTGTTAAGCCTCACAGCGTTGGGACTTCCTAAATCAAACTGCAATCGCAGTTTATCAACCACTCACGACGACAACCGAGATCTTCGACTCCGCTCCCACAGGTAATCCACCCGGGGCGGAAGAGGAAGAAAGGGAGACAAAGTCCTAACTAAATCAACACACAATAACCTCAACCGTCTACCCATTCCATCCATCATATCAGTCGAGTCGGTCCGATTCGTTCTTATCTATAGATAACGCAAGAGAGAACTTATGACCTCGCGGATGGAGAGGGATTCGAACCCCCGGTATTCCTATCAATACTTCGGTTTTCAAGACCGACTCTTTCAACCGCTCAGACATCCATCCCTTCGCGCTTCGCCCGCCCTATCCATCTGCGCGCTGGCAGGTAGGGGCAACTCTATGTGATTCGCTACGCTTGCTCTTCCCCACCCCGTAAGCTGACTCTATTGCCTGCCGTTCCGCGACACTTTTCCGGTAGTACGAATCGCTACGCTTCGCTTGTTTCTATATGATAATATGCACCGTCGGTTGCTGCGCTCCCTGCGGGTAATATAGCAAGAGAGTGAAGAACGAACGATCCTCCAAAAAGAGTGATTGAGTCCGACTCAAGCGAGTGAGTGAAAGGCGTGGCAAGAGAGCGAGTTCGACTCGCGAACGATCCGCAAGTGAAGGACCGACCCGGTACTCATGTGTGGAGGAAGGATCGGTCCTGTGGACACTAACGCATACCACTCAACATAGTCCTCGCGGTCGGTCAAATGCATCTCGAAGAAGTATCCTCCAGCATTGAAGTACCTAATCTGATCTCTGAAAGTGTCCAGTAAGCTATATCTAGCAGCTCCACCCGTCCGCAATGCATGGAAGGATTGGGGTGGCGGATCAGGAACCGGCTGATCAATCCCAAACTGCCGTAACACTATCTCACCCAGGTACCACTCGACGTGGTCCAGGTATATCAGCTCCACTCGGGCAAGGAAGTACGGATCAGATATAGCTCTACAGCTGGCCTAGCAGCGTAAAGCCTATCTCCAAAAGGCCTCCAGGTGATCTACATCCACATAGCATCAATCGGTCATCCACGCAAACGAAGAAGGAAATCTCGCAGAAGAACAAGCTTACCTGCTGAGGAGTCAAGGTATCAAACTCCTGTCTGAAAAACAGCCCCTGGTGGTGCATATCGTGGTCCCAGAAGCGGTACGATCACCTCATCCCTCTAGGTGACGCCCCTAGGGACATTCTCTGGTAAACGTGGACGACCGATATCCAAGTACTCGTATAGCCACATCTGCAAGTGAGAGTAAGATCATGATCAGTTCGACGGATATGGAAGCGGAGCAGTGCACAGCATTATAAGCGAGCAAAAGTACGTCGGATGATGTAGTCAAAGCCGTAGATGGAGAAATGTTGACCTACGCCACCTCACGAGCTAACCGCAAAGAAAGGTTTGTATACGACCGGCCCATCAGTACCGGGAATGAAACATTATCTGATCTACTTTCATTTTTTGCAACCGTCATTTCTTCCAAATCTTTCTTTCCCTCGAGTACCTGTAACTGCTGACCTTTGGTAACGCTTGAGTTATCAGCTTCTTATAAACGAGTCTTTTGCTTACTCCTGGACTAAAAAGCTTGCGGGGACCCTCCCCTCTTGGAACCGTTTACCCGCCTCGCTTACTGACGGTACCTACCGCAAAGAACAGTTTTCTTACTGCTTTACTTGGAGTTGGTGTTCTCTCATCAAGCGCCTTACCCTACCGAGCCGCCTAGCTTACAGAATTTCCTTCTTCCGACTTATACGATACTATATACTCCCCTCCCCTAACTAAACTGATAACTATACCATAATATACTATACTCACGTCATAACTATACTTTACTATATAAATAAAAAAAACGCGCCCTTCTTCTTCTTTCTTCCATCCTTCCTCACCATCCTCGGCTACTGGTCGGGCAACGATTCCGGTTGAAGCAGATCCATCCTATACCCTATATTTTACCTGAGAACTAGACTTTAGTCCCGGCCTGGTAGGTTGAATTTCTCCCCTCGCTTCTTCCGTCCGAACGTACGTTTCGTTACCTGCTTAGGTTTCATCCTGACGAGACCATCTTTTCTTCATATACGACATTACAAACTCCGGGCCCGGAGGGGAAAGTAGGGTCATGAAAGACGCTGCGCGCCTTTACCTTTACCTACCCACCGATTCTTTTGAGAAGAATGAATGAAGAAGATAAAAAAAAACTAAAGAGAAGGAGCGCTCCGCAGCTCGCAACGCAATAGCGCGCTCCGCAGCTCGAAAACAAGGCACTAACGCTTACCGCGCTATACTGCTCTAGCCCTAGCACACGCTACTACCGCGCTCCAGAGCCTTAACGCGACAACGCGCTCCTTGCACCCGCTAATGAACGCAAGAGCGCGCAGCACACGCTATACACTGCGCACTGCTCCCTAGCAATAACACTTGCGCTCCCTTCCCTTAACGCTATAACCGCGCTCTCGCATGGGCTGCTTGCTCTGCTGTTCGCGCGGTTCCTGCGTTCGCTGCTTCGGGAACTGTGCCGGAGAAAGCACAGGGCTTCTCTTTTTATGGCTAACATTCATTAAAAAAATTGGTGGATACCTCAGATCAGTGGGTGAGTTTGAGCGCTGCGCTAGGGGCACCACAGAACGGAGAGTGTACGGGAGCCCCTTTGCTTTGTTTGAGCGCTGACGCTTTGTTCGCTTCGCAAGTGACGGTTGTGCTCCTCTTCCTTCGCTGCTTTCGTACACCAGGGGGGCGGGGTGAGCAGCCTCCTCTCGCCGTGCCCGGTGCCCAAAGCAAAGCATTGAAAGAACACGGGGAGTGGCCGGAGAATCCTTACTATTCTCATAGGAGAGGAGTGCAACACTACTACATTAACCGAGGTTGAAAGAGCACAGGGAGCGGAGACAGACGGTGGTATTCCGGGGTAGGCTAATCCACAAAACCAGGATCAGGAATATCCTTTTCCTTTGTAGGGGGGTCCCACTCTACAGGTGGTTCGGTTGTCTCACTTCAACAGGAGTCCCTGCTATTCCTGCTTGACGGTTGGTTTGAGAGGAAGTAGTGAGGAAAGAGAGCAGGCTTTTGTTCCTAAAAGGAGGGCGCTGGAAAAGGGGACTATTCGTTGGGAACTATTCCATCCAGGAAAGGAAGGGGGCAAGGAATCCAGAGCGAAGGACAAGCGAAGAGATCATTCTATACTCTTTCTGTCTTCAAGTGCAAAAGAAATAGCTTACGTAACATCCCCAATTGTTTCAGCGGGAGCAGTGGTATTGGAAACGTCCTTAGGTCTTTGATTCATTCCTTGGCAGCTACCTTAACCCGAGGATCAAGCTTACCGGAATGCTCCAATTGAAGGGGGTGATCCAATCCTCCCCGACTCATGTATCGGTGAAGGTAGGATTGACGTAACGACCATTCCGAGGTGATCGCTCTGTGTGTTTTGGCCCTTGACCATTCATTCTCATTGGGCCGTCAGCCTGTCTGGCGAGGGTTTCATACATACATGCCATGCTACGCCCTCGTCCCACTTCTTTTTAACGAGGGCTGGAAAGCGCCTTACTTCCAAAAAATACAGTTTGATTTCATCGAGGTCCGTTGTTTTGACTGTCTGAATTGATTCTGAATCGGATGCCCGGTATTCCTTCCCCTTCTTCGTCAGTGAGGACTCCGACGACCTCGGAAGGTTCCTTCCTCGGAAGGAACCGACGGAAGGTTACTGGCCCACAAGAAAGCTAGAAAGCGGATCTAGACTGAATTGAATCGCGAACTCTTTGGTTGCAGTTAAAAAAATGACTGGTGAATTCTCCATGCCGTGGAAGGCGAAAGTCATTGTTAACTATATCCACTCCCAGCTAAACAGATTTGAAGACTGGTCGATCACTCTTAACCCTAACGGGAAGGAAGCAAGAGCACGCTACTCAACAAGGATTTCAAGTATACCGCGAAAGAAGGGCTGAAAGTCATTCACGGCTTAATTTCTCGTGCTATGGAGCCGCCTCATATGGTTGGTGAGTGTAATAGCTTCCCAACGCATGCATGATTGACTAGATATCGAGCTGACCCTGTAGGGAGGGAAAGAAGCCATGTCTAGGAACTTTTTTGGCTCGACCTACAGCGGGAAGAACAGCCAGGCGACTCCGTCGGGCGTCAGGCTGCAGGGATACAGGGATTCCATCGCCTCTTTGCTAAATCGAAGAGCGGAAGCACTTTATTGCTTGTGATGAAATCGACCACTAAATTCTCTTTGAAATCGAGGAGAGCAGCCAGCCCCTTTCTCATAATCTTAATTCTCCGCGGGTAGGTTACACTTTTTCCTGAAGCATAGATGAGATTAGAGATGAAAAAGACTCCCGCCTCCGCAGAAGATCATCGATCATACTTTCGTCGCCTTAGCCACCATTGAGGAAGAGGGATTTCTACTTGCCTTAGACCACTATCGAGGAAGAGAGACTCATAGCACATACGATCCTTAACTCATAGCACAGATGATCCTTACCCGTGAAGGCAGAAAGAGTACCTGTTGTTAACAAAACGGAGTCTCAAAAGCCCATTTATCGCACTGGTCTCAAAAAAAAGTAAATTCTCGTATTTTCAGGCAGAGCACCAGTCAAAGACCTAGAGGCCTATGAAAGTCACGTTTTCACTTGACGAAAGATGGCGCCTTTGCGAGAATGTCTTTAATCAGCCAATGCCAAGGCAACAGATCCCGCATCAAACCTACCCGCCAGACCTCTTTTGAGAATCATACTCCTATCGTTCTTTCTATTCGCTCTTCACTCTAACCAAACACTGATCTCTCCCGCCCATCTATTCTGACTCACTACTCTTTAAGTGAAGTTCGAATCGTCATTCTTTTTTTTTCCTGTTGTCTTGCTTGGCTATGCCTCCTTTCCTACTACCATCCATCCTGGCTCGGCCCGGTCGTCCCGACCTCTCGCTCAGTCCTTATCAAAACCCTGGGGCGGAGTCTTCCTCAGGCATTTTCCTTATTACGTATGCTCCGCCCTCCCGGTTCACCTAGATCCATAGACCGGCTTGCTATTAAGGTCAAGCTATTCAGTAAAGCGCTTAACGGGACATAAGTGAAAGACAAAAGACTCTGCTCCCCGGTATTCTAAAGAGTGCCGAATCTTCTTTTGTTCTTACATGACGGTGCGGAGCGAAAGATACAGATTCGGATATAGTCAGGTTAACCTTGACGATCCTGGTTAGCAGGCCAGTAGCGGTTTTCAAAGGTAGGGGGGAGGCGAAGCTTAACGTCTGTAGGCAGCGCGGAATCCCCTGCTGGAAGAATGAAGGAGGCAGGCCGACTCGACTACAGAGACTACAATACAAGTCATGAGCGATAGCGAAGGCTCTCCCATTCCCACCGGGAGCCCCTCCCCTGGTCGCAAACAGGGCCGACCGGGAGGCGTGAGCGAGATGTCGATTTGGTCTGTCGTCCTCCTCATTATAGTCCTCCTAGAATCAAGAGCATTTCGTCGGAATACATCCTGTCTTTTCACCTTTGTAGTCCTATGCATAGTAAGTACTATAGCCCCAATCATGGCTACTAATAAAATCAGACTAGGAACCAAAAACCAGACGGAATAGTAGGTATAAAGTAAATTGCCTAATGTTTCCAAATTAGTCCAACTTCGTACCTTTCCGGCATAAACCGTATATCTCAGAGAGGTCGTATTTCTGTGGGTTGGTAGTAATGGAATGGTTTCATTATCTAAAATGAAGAACATTTCCCACCAAAGGATCAGTCCAATAATACCACTCACTGGTAAATAGCGCAAGACTTCTTCGTGAATCTCCGCTATTTGAATATTGAACATCATAACCACGAATAGGAATGAAACGGCAATAGCTCCTATATAAACTACTGGGGAGATCATAGCGGAGAAGTCGAGACCTAACAAAAGAAGTAAACCAGAAGTGTCGCGAAAGACTGGGATGGGAAACGAAACGGAATGTACCGGATTTTTAGCACGTACAACCATCAAACCAGAGACCAAAGCAGGGCTCGACGAAACAGAAAGTATCATGGTACGTCGTCCTTCCCTGAAATGGAACTTGAATGCGTCTTCTTGCTCCAGCATTCAAGTCGATCTATTACGACAATAATATTGTTCGTCTTTCATTTTCTTCTTCCGACGCCCTTCTTATAATATAAAAGAAAGCACTCACTGAATTACTTAAGGAATCTCGTCTTTCTCTCGACGCCGAGAATTGTCGGATGTGTCCGGGTCGATCAGAGGTTCGGCTTGCTTCTCCCCCACCCAGCAAACTCCAGCATCAAAGCCTACGTGCTCCCGCGCGCCCGAGGACGAACAATCCCCGGATTAAGCTAAGCGCGACGGTTCTGAAAGAAAGAGCAAGCAACGGCTTTCGCCGTTGCTATTAGCGCAGCCGTTTTCTTTTTGTAGCGCGTTAGCGCATCCGTTTTGAAGCTGGGACCTGTAGTTTTTCACCTTCAAAAGAAGGCGCCAGCGCGTCGAGTACTGACCCCTCCGGGGGTCCCGGGTTGCTTTGGCGCGCCCCACCCCAACGTGAGAGTATTGCCTTGGCGCGCCCCCTACGCTTGCTGCTTGCTGATCGCTGTGTTCAAAAATGACACGAAGCTGGATATGAGTAGATGTTGTTGGTCGAAAACAAAACGTCTCTCATTCACAATGGAACAGAATGGTCTCGCTCGATGCTTTTCTTTTGTGTATTTTCATATTCAGAGAAAAGGCAAAGTTCGTCGAAACTTCGAAACTCAAAACCCAACCCCGAAAAGAATGCTACAATGTTTGAAATTCTCAACTTAACACGCCCCACTACTTCATCTACCGAAATAACTGGGCAGATCGGAGGTATTCTAGCATTAAACCAGCTCATGATCCGTCAGTCCCTCCAGCATGGAGCAGGCAGAGAGATGAAAGGACCACCTTCTCCTGCTTGCGTCGATCGGAATCTATTCTATAATTGAAGGGGATGAAGTGCTACTTAACTCCAACTCCGTAGTAGAAACTCGGAGAGACAGACAGAGAGAGGACTCTCTCATACTTGCAAACTCCCGGATAAGAAGCCGTCGTTTTTGGCAGGAAGAGTTCCCTCCCTCCGGTCGCCTTTGTTGCCCCTCGGTAGAGTGAGTCTACTTAGCGAACTGGCAGGACGCGGAGATCGATTGATCAATATGCATATCGAGAGTGGATGGTTGACCGCCGCCCCCTTGTCCTGTCCTGGAGGCTCTCCGGCCGGGGAGGCAAAGGGGATTGCTATCGTCACCCTTTCTCCCGGTGTATGTGAAAAAGAGAAAGTGCCCCACCTTTTTTCTTTTCGGTCATAGGTTGGTTGGTCCAAAGAACGAGAGTCGGCTTCCTTAAGGAAGTTCTTCCTCAGTAGCTCAGTGGTAGAGCGGTCGGCTGTTAACTGACTGGTCGTAGGTTCGAATCCTACTTGGGGAGATTTTGTGTTTTCTGAATTCGCGGGGTTTTCTGACCTAGCGACCCCTGTTCTTCTCCTTTTTTTTTGAAAGACGCAGCAGAATTTTCAAACGGGACATCAAAAGTGGGAAGTTGATTGTTGGAAATGTCTTCCTCACTCTCGTATAGGTGAACGTCGGTTCGTTCAATGAAAAGGTACCAGAAGGATCCACTGGGAATGAATGGGAAGACTGGAGGGGGATCTTCCTCCGCCGGAAGGACTCCGTCTCCCCCCGCGTAATTCGAAGAACAAACAAGAAAGGGGTGACTGTTTAGGTAGGAGGATGGATGTGGTCCAATGGCTAAAGCTCTGCCAGCTTCTTGTAGACTGGCAGTCTCCGAGAGGAACCGTCAACCCCCGGGGGCCGGGTGGGATGGTAGACTTTTTCTTCGCCACGGGGGGCAACGAAGTCCTTGGTACTCCGCAAGGGGGAAGGCGGATCTCCACTCATTCCTCCAGTGCCCGCGGTGAGACGCGACCCACAACAAACGAAGGGGGTGGAGGGAGTAGAGATAAACGAAGAAGACTTGTATTGAATGCTACACCGGGATCAGCAGCTTCCAGTGAAGACAAAATGGGTCGGGCAGGCGCCCGGAGGAAGGAGGATCGGGCGGGGAAAACGGGGTTCGAACCCGCGACTTCTGGCGTGACAGACCAGCACTCTAACCAACTGAGCTATTTCCCCCTTTCGTCACTACTGTCGATTCCAAAGTCACCTACCGTTCCCCTTTGTCACTATACAAAAGGGGATGTACAACAGAATGCCGTTCGCCTTTGGTACTCTTTTTCTTTGAGGGGGACGACAAAAGAAACGGCTCTGCTCGCGACGACTCAAACGGGGCTCCGCGCTCGGTATGCTATCAATTCCGTTGGCGCTACGCGCGACTTCAGTTGACAAAAGCGAACAACAGGGATCCCGCGCCCGCGGAGAACTTTCGTTTGTTCGCCTTCGGTATAAAAGGCCTACTGACCTGCCGGTGAACAGCCGGTTACTAAAAAAAGAATAAGACGTAGTGAAAAAGTACCAAAACAACTGAAGCCTACATCCCACTACGTGACGGGTTCCCTGTTCCTATGAGCCGTCGAGTAAGAGGGATTCCATCGCCTTGAGTCAATAGGCGCGGGCCAACTACACCAAAGTGGAAGGGCCACTATCTAAGCTATTAGTGGGCTTGTTTGTTCTATTGAAATACTGAATCGAGTGAAGCCGTCTTGCGTAACAATCCCCTAGGTCGCCAACGCCTAGAAGTACAAGTAGTCGCCCTACCGGTTACTCTCGACACTCCCCCCGTCGGGTGACGAAAGTCACGTCAGCTTCTTTAGTATGGCTTGCATACGAAGGGCTTGCCAAAGATCAACGGCCTCCCCGGGATTCAGAAGAAGCATACCGAGCAAAGGCCTCCTCTTTCTGTCTGCTCTTCCGAAGGAATTGCATGTAGAGACAGTAAGTAATTGGGGCTTATAGTTTAATTGGTTGAAACGTACCGCTCATAACGGTGATATTGTAGGTTCGAGCCCTACTAAGCCCATCTGACCTGCTTCATCAATGACTCCGGTAGTCACCTGAACCACTCTCTCGGGCCTCTCTTCTGAATGCGAAAGAAGATTCGATCAACGTACCAGGGCTGGAAAGCGCCTCTTGTGAGAAGGACGGTGATGAATTGTGTTCTCAGTGCAAAAGGAGGCTTTGAGAAGGTTCAGTGAGTCCGAAGAGAGAAGGTCAGTAGAGCAGTCCGGCAGCTGTTCGGGGGTAAGCTTTGGGATTAGCCTGATCGACCCCTACCGGTGTATTAATAATCAAAATAGACGATTTACATTCGTATTGTACTATTTTCCGGATCGGTACTCTTCCACTAACTTTTTAAAATGGAAGGGCGTAGCGTCGGAAGACCAAATATGTCTACTACCAACCGCATAGTCAAAGCTTGCCAGAAAATCGGCCGGTTGGTTTGCTTCTCTCCAAGTATGGGAGATTTTCAAATCTTCGAAACTCGCGAGTACTTTCTTGATCTTATGAAGAAGAGGCTTTCCTTAGCTGCGGACTTTGGGATCGTCGAGAGTAGACCATGTCTGACGTTAGGGTCAATCTAAATCCTCTGACACTCCTTTTCAGCTGCTATTTGGAAGATGCAAAAGAGCTCGACTTCGAGTATGGTCTTGTTCTTAACTGCTTGAGAGAGCGCATATATTACATCCCCTTTCTTTGTCGTCTCTTGCTAAACCTCCACAAGCCTTCCCATGCTCGCGGAGAGAACCGTCCGTCTCTCTCTTAATCCATTCCTTTCCCGGTGGTCAACCCTTTCTTTTTGATCGGATTGAGACACGACGTCCCATTTGGCTAGGATGCTCGCCGATTCTTCGTCTTCTTTCTCATACTGGATACCGACGCTTCTAATCTGCATATCTTCGCAAATCCTCTTTTTTCCATTTCTCTTTTGAAAACATTTACCTTCCGACGATTCGCGCTATGACGTTCCGCCAAAATGTGCCAGAGCGAGTGAAAGGCAAGCCTACCCACGGTGTTAACTTGCCCATCTCCATCTGCGGGAAGCCCATTCGAGTTCAGCTTGGAAACAAGAAGCTCTTCTTTTTTTTTATGTTTTTTTTTCCCGACGAACATTTTCCAGAGCCAAGCCGTATAAGAGTGAAACTCCCATA
This sequence comes from Agave tequilana, assembly GCA_038442645.1. Classification (NCBI taxonomy): domain Eukaryota; kingdom Viridiplantae; phylum Streptophyta; class Magnoliopsida; order Asparagales; family Asparagaceae; genus Agave; species Agave tequilana. Next base: position 168,669 of record JAVJIF010000350.1, on the reverse strand, counting down.
TTCGGATGGAGTCTAAATTATTGCATCGTCGGCAAATAAGATAATTGAATGACCCAATTCCGTCAGCTTAATTAGTTTCCATGCATTAATCAGGTACGGGGATGTGGGAATAGGGAGATGCCATCCATCTACACGACACGAGGGATTAAGCAAAGAGTAGAGAGCTAAGCGATCATACAACAAATATATACACAAGCCGGGAGTAGGCCTACCATAGACTAGTATAAATCAATCTTTTCTTTGTCTGTCAGCGGGAGAGAAAGCAAGCGTCACGGTGCCTCAGGATGTTAATGTTTTTGTAGGATACAAATATATATGGACATTATTGTAGACTCCTCTGTACAAGCGTATGACGATCCCTTATGCTCGATAAAAGGAAGTTTATGAAAGAGTCTTTCATTATTATATGAAGGGGACGGGGCGTGAGAACTGACTTTTCCGGCGATCGTATGAACAATGCCGTCCGCTTTTATGAGTTTCCATTGATCTCTCCGACGAAGTTGCGGAAGCATGAAATGCTACGAATGAGCATTGTCTGATTCCTACAAAAGATATAGGGGAAGCTCACTTTTGTCAAATGGGTCCCTGGTGAAAGCATAGAACCCCGTCGTCAAATCAACCGGTGAATCCGGGAAAAAAGTGAGGAGAACAGGATATGTTATGAGAAGAGTGACGTGGGAATCTCTTTCATTTCAAAAAGAATCTATACACTCGACGAAGTAGGATTCATACGGGAAGATGAAACTGCATGAAGCATATCGATGAACTGGTACGGTGTGAGGAGAGGCCTATTCTCAATAATGAGCAAGATGATGCAGCTCTAGTTGCTGGAGGCAGAGGACGTGGACGCGGCAGGAATAGATCCAGGGGGAGGACGCGAATAGAAAAGGAGTTCGGCTATGAGGATCAGAAGAATCGAGGTGAAGGGAGATAGTCGGAATAAGGATCGAGTAGAGGAAGACGTCAGTCTTTCAGTTGTAGATGATCATTACCGAAAGAGATGTCCATTCGAATGAGAAAAGAGGGCCTGTCCGAGAGGAAATAAAGAATATTTCATTTGCGGATTCTTCCGACGTCCAGTTCCTACTATTTTTCCATCACGCAAATAGCATGGACTGGATCATAGACTCTGGAGCTTCGACGGCACATGGCACACGGGAGAGAGGTCTTTTCTTAAAGCAATTCCTGTTCTATTGCATCAATCGTCGACAGCAGTCAACATAGGGTTGAAGGAATAGATAGAGCGCCATTCATGTTCAGAGAGGGAACAATCTTTCTACTTCGACAAGGTCTTGTGACGTTTCCGGAATGACTACAAGTCTGATGTCAGTCTCTCAGACGGGAACGAAGGGACTACAAAAATTTTAATATGCCATCTTTATCTTTTCCCCACGAACGTCATATATAGAAATAGAAATTTCTAACTGAAATGTAACACACCTATGTCACTCGTCGAGTGACGGACATAGACGAAAGAGGAATGAGACCTGATGCGGCCCCCACTATGAAAGCGGAATCCTTTGATAGTTGAGATGACCAAAACGCTTGTGCCATAGACTCCGACGACTGATCACTCTTTTCTTTAGCTCCAGCAGCATGATGAAGGATTTGAGTGGGACCTTTGTCCAAGTAATATCGCCCTCTCCTCTCTTTACCTGATCCAATCATCGCTCCCGAGCTGAGGTCCTGGAAAACCTTGATCAGTTTATATTAGAAGGGGTTGGAAAGAAAAGAGCAAAACAATTTAGGGATTTGGTTAGTTTACTAACATAAACTATATTCTTATCGGAGAAAAGGACATGAAACACATGATAAAGAGTAGGAGCATGAGACAATGACACTTTTCCTATACCAGTAACAGGAACAATTGTACCATGGTCCCGGGATACTGAGGTATTACCCGATCACTCTTGTAGAGATAACAATTCATTGTGAGAACCAGCCATGTGGTTAGTTGCTCCAGAATCAATGACCCAAGGAAGACGATGGTGACTAGGTGGTGTAGGCAAGATACCTGCAGAATTTTCTGAGTCTTGATCCTGAGAAGACGATTGTTTGGGGCCCCGATTGATTCCCCCATAGGCCTTTAGGGGATGCTGCTGCATATCATGAGGCGATGAAATCCCTTGACGACTGATCTTTTGATTCGTCGAAAGTATGCTACTCACTCTCAGAAGAGAGACGAGACATGAACGTCATACAGCTTTTTTTTATCTTTTGCCATCATCCATCAGGAAACGCGGGGAAAACGTCGAAGCAAGAATAGCGAATCCGATCGACATAAAGCGTGATCCCCCCAGTCGAATGACGTCTCACGACAAAGTTGCGAAAGATGAGTCTGGTGCTCTAACAATTCGACAAAAGTAAAAATTCTTCGATCCAGTAATGCAGGAACAGGGGTTTTGTGAGTTTGAGAAGTCATCGATAAAATAATAAAAAAAAAGAAAGTTTTTCTCCTGACGAGGCCGGAGAAAGGAAGAGAGTCCACTCCTTCAAGCTCATTTTCAAAAAATTTAAACTTTTCCTGGCCATACCGATCTTGCTCTTCAAACAATGGGAAAAGTGCGGGGTCAATTCAATGTCGGTTTCACCGACAAACAAAATGGGATGGGAAAGGAAGAGGCATTCTCTTCTATTCTATTTATGAGTTTGTCTCTCCGACGTCCGTCTGAGCAGCTGAACTGGTCCATGAATCCCAAAAAGAGAAGGAAAAGCGAAATAGATTGATCCAACCGTCGATCTGAAACCTCAAAGAAAAGCGCTTTCCAACTATGTGAATACAAAGAAGAAAAGAATCCAATTCCGTTGGAGAGAAAAGTCGGTAGGATCTATAGTGATCAACTCCACTACGATATTCAAAGGCTGAAAAAGAAAAAGGTCCTATACCGAACGATTCACGCGAGACAGTTCGGTCTCAAAAGGACGCAGGGGGAGATCCTTCCATTTTTCTGAAAGAGCAGAAAGGCGAGCGTTAGTGAGGTTCTGAAAGAAAAAAGCGAAAAAGAGCACTTTCCACCTGGACAGTCCAATTCTAGAAAGCGACTTTCATGCCATGTTGTAGGCGCTTTCCAGCCCTCTCGAAAGAGGATAGAGCTTCCCCTCTTACCTTATCTTTTCTGTATCGTCATGGAGGGGTTCTCGATTCTTATGAAGGCGAGAACAAGCCTTGGTCTCATCAGACCATGTTCCCAATGATGCCAATCCGGTCACACACAACTTGTTTGCTGATGACTTGATGATCTTCACGGAAGCCAGCACCTTGTAACAATCTTCTTCTGTGTTGAAGCGGAATAGGAAGAAGCCATGCATTCTTTCGACGAATCTCCCAACCCCCCTTTACCTTCTCCTTCTATTCTATAAAAAGGCGAACATCTAATCTAGGCCCGGCCGCCTTTCGCGTGAAGGCGAGCAGCCCAGCCCCCCTGTTGCTTATAGTCGTAAGGGTCAGCGGTATTTCGCCACCGCAGCTCCGAGAAGCTGGGCGTCAGGGTGCGCCTCCAGCGGTCGTTTCAGTGACTCATAGGGCCTCCCTCAGCTCAGACTGGTGTCGCCACCTCTCCCAGGACCGGAATGATTATCCCTGCCCGATGGGTCTACATTCATCCCTGAATGTCGTCGGGTACTGTTCACTTCCCCGCCATTCTTGTAACCGTCACCTGTAATCCGCGCAGGTGTGTCCGCACCCCCTGGAGTGGACGAGAAAGAAAGGATTTCTCGGAGCAACCCCCCTGGTTCCAGACCCAGGAGTTCACTTTCCCGTATGAGCATTCGGTACATGTATAAGTCCGTGGAAGAGTCAAAGGGTCACCACTACTGAGGATCTCCCCCCTAATCGTCAGATGGGTCGTCTGAGGGTTCGCCGCGGTTCATTGCTGTGCTTACACACTAGGCTACCCTTCTCCGAAAGCTCCGCGGGACCACCTATCACTAGTCTTCGGCCGGAGGGGTTTATTGCGCAAAAACGCCGGGACGCTGGCTCTCACAGAGGGAAGCCCAACGAATGTCAGATGCAAAGCCCCGCACCTCATTAAGATCATATTGGCATACTCTCCCAAAAAAAAAGAGCAGACCCCATTGAAGACGGGAGTGAGGTACAACAAGGCCATTTCTGTCCACCTTCTCACGGAGCCGTACGTGGACGTTACCGCTCATACAGCTCCCAGCCAGCAAGCATTCCGCTTTCCTCTGCAAGGAATGGAAGTATGGATGAATCGACATCAAAAAAAGGAATTCGGTTTTTCTTATCATATCAGTAATAACATGCATGATAAGAGCATCCCTTTCACAAAAACCTACGGATCCCCCCCTCCCCCCTCCAGCCACTTCAGCACCTTGTGATCTTCTCAAAGATCATTACGAGCCCTCTCCGTTAATGTTTTTGTAGATTCCGAAAATTTCAATGGTGGATCAGGACGAGAATGAATCCGGGAATCCAGGACATATTCATCCTGGAGCTTCTGCTCTCCTCAGTGGAGGGGCTTTCATAGAGAGAGAGGTGAGTCGAGGCGAGAGTAGCCTCCCGCTTCGCTTGACCGATTCCTCGGAGTCGGAGGAAGATCGACCCTGAACAAGAAGGAGCTGCTCTCGATGTGAGATCTGCAGCAAAAAACTGTCATTTTCTGTCCCAGAACAGCAGCCCCCGGATAAGATAAGCCTAAAAACAAAGACACACAACGGACTGGACACAAACAAAAGAAAGAAGAAGTGATGACCCGTTTTCGCCCTGCCCCGATGATGCGCTCCTAGCTCGCGGAACTACACTACATACCGGAAAAAACTCTCTCTATTACTTTGAGAAGAGAATCATTGGTTTGACCGACGAGCTGCGTGGGAAATACGAGATCTAGGCAAGCCGCTACATGTTCTCCCCTTGCCCTTGAACTACCGATATAAGAACGACTTTTCTTCTCTCGCGATACCATATCCCGAGGAAGAGAGGAAAATAGCAATCAATAGGAGAATAGCAAGAATAGGAGATTCTTTTGTGGGGAGATCCCTTTCCTTACTTTGTTCGTGTGACCATTGCTGTAAGTGGGCCTGCTCTTCGTCCCATTTCATTTACGGAGAAATCGGCTACCTTCAGTTAGGTCATCGGCCGGGGGAACTCAATCAGTCAATCAATGGAATTCCCCGATGGAAGATGAAGGGTATTTTCTAAAGGACAGGAACAAGGCGGCTTATCGGATTCCTCCCTTTTCCTTGAGCCGGCACTTTACCGCAAGCGCCTTGCTCTGGAACTAGACCGTCACGAAGGCAGTCCTGGGCCCAACTATTAGAGAGCTCGCCGCAGGCTCAGAGGCATCCACCGGAGACCGACTTTACTGCTTCATCTTTCTCTTTCGCCCTTTCTTCCCTTTATTTTTCCTCCCTCCGTCGGAGCTCGTCCATTCGCTTTTTCTTAATCTTGCCAGCTTGCTTTGCTTTCCTTTTCATTGCACCTGTCCTTCCGTTGACCCGGGATTGGTCGTCGAGGGGGGGGGGGTAGTGAACCGTAGCATCGCATCACTCACTCATAAACGTCGCTTTGGTACGGTCAAAAGTACCAAGAGACCAGATCTCCCCGGTACCAAGGCGTGGTGAGTGGTTTTATCGGCAAATTTCTCCTTGCTCTTTCAAAGGCGTACGATGGATGGTTGGTTAAGTAGTCCCTACCGGTTGGATCAAATGAAACTTCGACTGGTCATTTGACCGATTTCACGATTAGAAAAGCACATGTTCAGATTTGTTGCTGCAGGCGTCGGAACGTCGAAAGGTAGAACAGACGCTCTAGATCGTGATTACCATGCATACTAAAAACAGGCGATGATGACCTTTTTCGAGGGACAAAGCTGTGCTTGCCTAGAACATCCATCAAAGATCATGTTGTGTGGGAACTGCACGCCAAAGGTCTTGTTGGACACTTTGGTCGAGATAAGACCATTGCCCTCGTAGAAGACAGATTCCATTGGCCAACATTGAAACGGGACGTTTGGAAAATCATTAAGCAGTGCAGGACGTGTTAGCTTAGCAAAGGCCAAAAGAAGAACACAGGCTTGTACACTCCATTACCCGTTCCTGAAAGGCCATGGGAAGACATCAGCATGGATTTCATTCGTCGGTTTACCGAAGACAAGACGAGGTTATGATTCTATTTTTGTCGTCGTGGATAGCTTTTCTAAGATGGCACACCGCAAGCGCCTTGTAGGAAAACCTCTGATGCTTTGCATATTGCTGATCTCTTCTTCAAACATATGGTGAAGTTGCATGGAGTTCCTAAAACAATTGTGTCCGACAGAGATATAAAATTCATGACGTTCTTTCTGGAAGACACTTTGGGCAAAGTTGGGAACTCGACTGAACTTTTCAAGCGCCTTTCATCCTCAAACAGATGGACAGACTGAGGTTGTCAACAGGAGTCTTGGAAATCTGTTAAGGTGCCTAGTACGTGACTTTGTTGGAACGTGGGATTCTATTCTACCACAAGCAGAGTTCGCGTACAACTGTTCAGTAAACAGAACTACAGGAAGATCTCCTTTCGAGGTTGTAACAGGTCTGACGTCCGCGTCAGCCGATAGATCTTCTACGGAGTCCATCACAGGTGAGACTCCGCCAAAATGGACAGGACTTTGCAAAGCATATACAGGAAATACACGAGGAAGTCCGTAGAAGAATTGAATTCATGCCAGCAATGAACATTACAAGGAGCAAGCGGACATACACAGGCGACATGTAGAATTCAAGGAGGGAGATCAAGTCCTTGTCAGAATTCGTCCTAAACGATTCCCTGCCGGAACTTTTCACAAGCTGCATTCAAAGAAAGCAGGACCGTTCGACGATTCTGAAGAGATTGGGAACCAATGCCTATCTCTTGGAGTTACCAGAAGACTGGAAGATCAGTCCCATCTTCAACGTGGAAGACCTGACAGCATATCTAGGTCATCATGAGGATGAGGAAGAAGAAACTGCACTATGCCTTCCACCAGTGACGAAGACAAAGCCAGACACCGAAGCCATTGTTCGAGACGAGTTAATGTCTATAAGAACCGGTGGTTTCCAGAAATTCGTCGGTCAAGCGGAAGGGTAAGACAGAGTCCGAGAATACATGGATCGCAGCGACTGATCTGCAGCGACTAGATCCGGACTTGTACAAGCAGTACATCGCAGCTGAGTCGTCGGAGCCGAATTTTCGCGGGACGGGGGGAATTGATGGGGTCCGCAAGCCTGTCTGACCATGCAGCAACTGAGGACCAACTGGTGAAGTCAAAATCGCGAAAGAGCAGCCGAAAGGTGAAAAGAGCTCTTTTACAAACCGGCAACACAATCAGCACCGTCAGTTCCCAGGAGATATCCGACGGCGTTATTTCCACTGTAAGTTCAAAGAGGAGGCCAGATGAACTCTCTCTGTTTGATCGAGACAATCGTCGACCCAAGATCACGTGGACCGGTTCAAGGGGGACTCAAAGTCCGAGGCAACTGACGGTTCGCGCCGCACCGTCCATTACCATAATAGGGGGTGGGTGAAAATTGTATGTATTAGTAGAGTCTTTGGTTGAGTTATACTAGTATTAGTAACTGGCGGCATTCCCTGCGCCGTCCGTATGCTAATCGACGGCTTACTTCAGGTAGTCAGTAGAATTCATCACAGAGTCCATATTTATCATGTATTTTTGTGTTGATTACGAGTTTCGCTCGCCCCCTCTACCCTGACGTCTTAGTTACGAGTCTAGGGGCCTCAACCACTATAAATAGAGGCACCCGCCCCGTCTGTTAGCATTCTACTTCAGTTATTAATAAAGTCGCGAGACTTTCTTCTCCATTTTCTGGTTGTGGTGTTGACTCCATAGCCCGGGATCCGGTGCTGACTCCGAAGCGGACCCTCGAGGAGATCCAAAGTACTGACTTTGAGGATCAAGGCGAGGTGAAGAAGTGCTGACTCTTCTTCGACGTTCTCTTTCGGGTGGTACTATTCCCTTTGGTAGCAGTAGTCACAACCTGCGGCCTTCTCTTTTAGTTCGACTTTTGTTCCTTTTCGTTTTTCTCTCTTACTTCGTTTTCATTGCTTTGCATTATTTCTTTTGGCTTCCGCTTTAGAAGTGAGAGAACCTGCAGACGTGTGGTCCCGACACGTGCCTGCATCAGAGAGGGCGGTTTCTCTACGGGTTTTTTGGAACGGCTCGGGACTCCACCAATACATGCAATATGCCGCGATGAGAAGGCCCTAGTTTTTGTTACAACCACACACATTGATAGCCGTTGATTTGAGAAGATCGGACGGCCTTGATTTAATCCCACCCCAGACGGGTTTTGCTTAGGGTTTTTTATATACACTTCCTTCCAATAAAGGGTTTTGTCTTGCTTTTTTGGAAAAGGAGTTGGTGAGAGCTTGTGACGGCTTTTCTCTATTGGTTTATAGTTGAATTTCTCCCGGATCGCCTTCGCTTGTGGATGTAGCCCGATTTTGGGTGAACCACGTAAATCGGTCGGTGTGTTCTTTCCCTCTTTCTCAATTTATTTGACTTTGTCTTGTGTTCTTTACATGCACGATCACAAGCAACTAGATCCCGCCCACGTGTTGGGTTCTTTTGATTTGTTTGGGGCACTTTCGCACTACACTACGGGGATTCAACTGAGTGAAAACTATAGATTGCATCAGGTTGGCAAGTCAACCTCCGTCCCACAAATTGATGCAGGACAACCACCCTAGGATGATTATCCCACATGACGTTGTTTATTTTCTCAGAAGTGTATCTCCGAAATAAAAGTATCAAACTCTCTTGGTCTCTCTCTCCCAATACAACCTTTTAATATAGTATAGTATAGAAAGAAGAATTTGAAGAAGAAATCAGGGAGGATGGGATAAGTGCTCCTAGTTATAACCAAGGGAATCACGGTACTCTTCCTGTAATGATATCAGAGTCGCTCCTCAATCAACAGTAAGGGCTTGTAGGGGTCACACCGTCAAGGCTTCGATTGTTGAAGTCGCATCAACAGATAATTCTTTATTTTGAGTTGCACGGAGGAACACTCTGAATCATTGCTATTCATTTAGTTCTTCCGATCGAAGCCATCCATCTACTTGCTTTCCTTTCGATTGGAGCCTCCATCTCTTAGGCTGTTAAGCATATCAGCATATCAACTTGATCTTTAGGTGAACCAACCAACTGATACCAATGGTTTGGTAGGTTCTGACGGATCAAAGAGGAAGTGTTAAGCATTGTTAGCTTAATCGAAGCCATTCATTTGCTTGATCTTGCCGTTCCGGGTAAACCACCTCCCACAGTCCCACTTGGTTACGTACCGTTTTACAGTACAGTAGATGCATAGGCGGCGTTGCATCTAAATCTCGGGTCCCTCTTAGGAAACTCGTCCATCTCCTACACACGCTTCGTCTTCTCTCCGGGGCTAATTATGACCGACTACGGTATTTTGTACTTCTGAGCGCAATCAACCTCGCTCGGAAGCCGTGTGTGGGTCACAACGAGTGGGAACTCGGAGTACGATCTTTCTGAGATCGAGTGTGCGTAGCGGCCTTCCCAACCAGAGGAAGAAATTCGCTGCCGACGAAGGCCATACGCGCCTTTACGCAACCTAGGAAGCGCGCTCATCACGCCACCTGAGATCAGATGATGCTTCGACTGTGTCCGAAGGCAAAACTTCTGCGGAATCGACCAGATTCTACCGAAGTCGACTCAGAAGCCATTCTCCTTGGGTCTCTCACCTGTCTGCTTTCGTCTATTCTCTTATAATAAGAAGAGAAGAGTCAAACTTTCTCTTCCGGCAGTACCCACCGCAGCCGTCACCTTCTCTTGCATGTTCGTCGAACGAAAGAGATTGGCTCGTTGACTTCCAGCGCACGCTGCATGAACCACGCATTTGATTGAACTCCAAAGTGGGGAAGGAAAGAGGGACGTGCCTGGTCAGCCGTTCGTCATAGAACGTCATGCCTCGTCGCGGCGAGCCGACGGGGGATAAGTCCCTAACGCCAAAAACTTTCCGTTGCTCCGGGGGTGTGTGAGTGGAACGGTAGTCGAAAGACCAACTGCTCCTACGACTGAAAGACATACACACTATTGGAAGACGGCCCCGGAAGGATCACTCTATCGCCGGCTGCCAATAGTCCAGCTCGTGGACCAAGGAGAAAACGAAATCTCAGTTCGACCGTCGGGAGGGATTGCAAACAGGATTCCCTGGTGAGACGATACCCCCCGTCCGAACACCTCCAGTCTCATCACAATATCGCCTTCGCGGCTTGCTTAGTCCTTTCCTTTCCCCTCTGTCGTGCTTTCTGTCTTAGGTCTTATCTTCTTTTTGCTTGGTTAGGTTCAATGATGCCAGTTGTCGCGTGCTTCGATGGGGTGCCCGCCTCTCTCTATCGCGTGGTCCGGGGTGGTTCTTCTTTAGCTTTCATTTTTTTATTTATTTTTTTATTTATATACATAACCTTACTTCTCTTTATTCTGTTCAGTGGTAGTTGTTGTTGTTGATGGTGATGTTTATGTTGTAGTCGCTTCAGTTGCTGCAACTTACGCGTGCTACGGTTTACGCTCTTAAAGAGCGCCTCACCTTCGCTGATTAGCTTCCGTTTACGCTTCTCCCGAACTGCTGCTTAGGTGCCCCAGCTTCTCAGCTTTCGCACTGTTCGGGATGGGTCCCCTGTTTTAGGTAAGCGACGAGCGGAGGGATTGAAGGAGGAAGGAAGGTTTCATCTACGAGCCACTTGCACTGAACTGCCTTACGAACTTTGGGCTTACCAACGTCGACTTGCCTACCGACCGAGACAGGACTAAAGCTAGACGTAGGCCCTAAAGCACTATCTCTCCCCAACCCTATCTCAAAAACTTTCAAAGGTCCGAAGGACACGTCAGACGGTTCCGAAGGACTAAATACGCAAGCGGGGGGTCGGTATCAGCTGTCTCATCTGGTCTCTGGTCAATCTCATCCCGCACAAACAAGAAGGAGATTTTGATCCGACGCCTGTACCCGAAAGAGAAAGAGTGATTTGATCTCTCTATAGACGACCGAGTGCCTTCTCCCTTCGCCCGGAAACCTTACTGACAGGAAAGCCGAAGGCCAGTTTGAATTCGGCACCTTCATTTCAAATAACAGGCTTCTCATGGTATCACCTAACGGACCACTAGATGTTCACTCCGGCTTCAGTAAAGGGAAGCCCTCGTTCATATTTCCAAAGGGGTAGAAAACATCGGTTTGTTTATTATATTTGGAATATAAAAGGGACGTCGGGGACTTTCTTCTTGATGGCACAAGATCATTACAATTTTATGTTTTCCCTTCGACGAATTTCGGCTATGACCAATGCCCCACCGGGATGAATAGGCGTAACAAAGCTACCTGAAAAAAGGCGACGGTGCACCGTCGGATTGAAATCGACGAATTGCGTTTTGCCAGATGGATTCTTTAGAAAGACTCTCCGTACCAAGTCCAATATTTAGAATCTAAATAAAGGCGCATACGTGGGCGGGAAGGGGGCCCCACTACTTCTTCATTCAGGGGGGACTAGCCTCATGACTTCCCACTGGGCGAGAGGTGCACCTAACCCACCTACCCACTCATCAATCACGGTGTTCAGCTGTCTTGCACAGAAAGACCCCTATTGTTTGTAGGGGAATTCGGCGCCCCATCTTTTGACTGTTGTCAACTAATCTTTTCCATGTTCGATTCTACTCTATGTTAGAACATTTCTGTGAATGCTATTCCGATCTAAGTGGTCCTATTCTGTGTCCCGTGCTAGGAAGCATTACTCCTCTTTTCATTCAAAATTCAAGAATACGACCGATACGATTGATTGGTCTGTGCGCTTCTCTTATTACTTTTTTGTATCCCCCTGTTCCTCGGATACAATTCGATCCTTCTACGGCCAAATCTCAATTTGTGGAAAGCCTTCGATGGCTTCCTTATGAAAACATCCATTTGTATATGGGTATAGACGGTCTTTCATTATTCTTCGTGATATTGACCACATTTCTGATCCCTATTTGCATTTCAGTGGGTTGGTCTGGTATGAGAAGTTATGGGAAAGAGTATATTACAGCATCTCTAATTCGTGAATTTATAATGATCGCCGTGTCCTGCATGCTGGATCCTCTACTATTCTATGTTCTTCCCGAAAGCGTGCCAATCCCTATGTTGTGCGGAGCTGAGCATCTTCTATTCGCTGGGATAAAGCTTTTCCTCTGCAGGGGCCTTGTGCAGTAAACCCCCTACGGGCGGTCCTCCGTCGTCGTAAAGTAGTAAAGAGTCAAGTCGTCCCCGCGAAGCTTTCGGGAAGAGGGGTAGTCTTGTGTGTAAGCATAGCATTTCTGGTCGAACCACCGAACCACACATCTTTTTTTGGTGGGAGGGTACTCCGAGTAGTGGGTACCCCGTAGGACCTCGACCCGCCTACTCGGGTCTTGTATGGATATGCAGGAAGGGGCGCTCCTAGGTGTGTGTAGGGGGTGTGTTTGTTCGCGAGAATGGATTCCTCGTCAAGTCAGGGGGGTGTGGACACACTTGCGCGAATTCGGGTAACGGCTACAAGGGCGCAGCAAGAAAGGAAACTGTACCCGACCAGGGATGGACGTAAACTCGTAATCCCCGAGGGTAGGGATAATCGTCCAGGTCTTATTGTTCAACAAAAAAGCCGCCCCGCCACAGCAGGCAGGGATTCCATCGCCTCTGTCGTCGCCGGGGAGCTCGTCGGCGAGGAGACCGTAGTACCAGTTGCTAAAACAAACGGAGGCGCTGAGAAAGCCGTTCAGTAGAATGGAGAAGAAAGACTGTTGGCAGCAGGTGGAGACATTTCTGTGGCCCCCTTCAAAAGAAATGCGGGCAGGGTAGAGCTCGGCAGAGGGTTCGAGAATAGGGTAGGGTCCTGTCCTAAAGATGAAGATTAAAAAAGGGGCGGGTCCCTTTATGCATGCATCTCTGTACGACGTTCCGGCCGGAAAGATCAAACCAATTGGAACCGCTCACATCACAGTAGTCGTAGTTGCGTAAAGGCCGTCAGTCGGGAGGCGACCATAACATAAGGCAATGACTTTCACAGATCTCTCTCTAGATATCTATAGAGAGAGAGATCTGCTGCGTGAGCAACCCGACTGTGCCTTACATGTGCTCTACAGGCCGCACTCAATCTTTCTTCCCAACGAGCCCATTTTTCTTTATTTGGAAGACGGGCGGGTTCGAAAGGCAGGGTTTTTGACGGTCGGGCCCCCTACCCCCCGTCCGGCGGGATAGTGAGCGGTTCTTTCGGGCGGGAAGCAGGCCGGGCCCTACGGGCGGGCATCCCCGCTACGCAAGCAGCATTGTTCGCCACCACTCGAGAAGCAAAAGAAAAGAGAGTCAAGGCCGCAGGATACAAGCATAGTGGTCTAATGACAAGGGCCGACGACGGAAGCTCGGGACGGAGCCGTATGATGCGGAAGTCTCACGTACGGTTCCCTGAGAAGGGAGTGGCTACCCACTGGAGCTTCGACCAACCACCACCACGGTCAATTCCGCTTTGGGCCACCCCTTACTCTACCATTATTATAGGGGTATGGGGTTCGAGACAAAGAAAGATCAAGGCAGCATATCAGTTTTTCCTATATACTTCACTTGGATCAGTTTTTATGCTATTAGCTATTCCGTTGATTCTTCTCCAAACAGGAACCACCGATTTACAAATCTTATTAACCACAGAATTTAGTGAGCGGCGCCAAATCTTTCTATGGATTGCTTCTTTCGCCTCTTTTGCCGTCAAAGTGCCTATGGTACCAGTTCATATTTGGTTACCCGAAGCCCATGTAGAGGCACCTACGGCTGGATCCGTCATCTTGGCAGGAATTCCTTTAAAATTGGGAACCTACGGGTCTTTAAGATTTTCAATACCCATGTTTCCCGAAGCGACACTTCGTTCTACTCCTTTCATTTATACTCCAAGCGCTATTGCTATAATATATACTCCCTCGACCACTTCAAGACAGATCGATCTTAAGAAGATCATTGCCTACTCCCCAGTAGCCCATATGAATCTGGTGACTATTGGTATGTCTAGTCGGGCGGCGGCCGTTAGGTCACCTATTTTGAGTTATGAACACACAAGCAAGGCCAAAACATGTGTGCCGGGCGTGCGACCCATCAACCTACTAGCAATGGGGGAGAAAACATAGCATGTCGCAACAAAAGCGTCGATTCGAGGCGTCAGCAAAACACTGCCGTCTGTTCCAAAAACAAAACCCCTTAGCGCCCCGGGACGGGAGTGGGGGACGGCCCTACGCGCAGACAGCAGCAGCACCGGCTCTACGAATCGAATCTTTCTGTTGGCTTTCCCGTGAATAAGAATTGTGGGGCGCGGCGAAGCGAGCGCTTCGGGGTGTTTCGCTTGCTTCTTTCTTATTGTGGCGGCTATTATGGCGTGGCGGAAATGAACGAAAAGAGCGAGATGAACGTTTTTTATTTGGAAATCGATTGATAGATGGCCTGATCTGTTCTGATAGATCGAAAGAGTAGGAATGTACCGAGAAGAGGGAATCTATCAATAAATAAGGGAAATCCCCGCGTTTCTATCTATTGATGAGACAAGATATCTATCTATTCTGGATCCATCAGAAAGAAATCGATATGTATCTGATAGAGTCTACATCGTATGTAGAGCGCCCGACGCGCTTTTTGGGCCAGCTCAGTTCTCTTATCCATCGGTCCAATGCACTGGGCTCATCTCATGGAGGGAAAAAGCAAATGTAGTTGTGTTCTTGTTGTTCGCCGCCTCGACGCATTCCCCGGCATCGTCACACACAGAAAGAAAGAGCGCGGAGCCCCGGCCCGACCTATAGGTCCGCTAACGTAAAGCGAGGAGTTGAGCCTGAACTGGCGAACCGAAGTCACTTTTGTAACCATACTTCCTACAGCTAACACGTGTCCAGTCCAGCGGGAACGCGCAGCGCAAACGAACGTGAGCTGCTATACCGAATCCCCCGCTGGCCATCGGGGACCGAGTGGTAAGGCCATGATCTGCAGGGGAACGGATCACTCATTCTTCTATTGGGGACAGGTGCACGAACGACAACTCCAAACGTCACACATCCGCCGCCTACCTACCGTTTAGGTGGCACCAGCGAGATCCAGCTGACGGTAAGGAACTTCGTGTCGCGGCTGCTCCACTCCGCTGCGGTCTCTTGAACTGAACTTCGTTGCCTTCCCGCGCGCGAAGCGAATGGGCGCTGTGCCGTGGGTCAGTTTCGGGGCGGGGGGCGGAGAGAGACAGACCATGACGAATGATTCATTTGGATCGACGAGCCATTTCGTGAATGAATGGAATGTCTGTCTATCCATATCTATTCGGTCTTTATATGACGGGCCATATATAAGCCTTTTATGGCATTACCTGATCGCGCCGGGGAGCCACATATCATCTGCGCTCAATATGCGGGATTCCTGTTGGATCAGATCTTTCGCTTTGACGAAAGCTTTTGGACCCCGCGAAAAGGACTCTGACGCCTTCGCGCAAGCAAGCGCGAGAGAAGCAAGCAAGACGAGGAAGCGGAGCTGTCGTAGAAGCGGGGGATTCCCCCGACCTACTACAATACAACAGTCGCGACCATGAAAAAAAAAAGCGCCCCGCTTCTAGAGTTCGCTTCTTTTCTCAGGCCGGAGAAGGGCAACTACTGATTGATCGCCTTTGTTTGTTTGATATGTTTTCAATTCCGTACAATACAAACTACAACTACACTGCATATACATTTGTGCTTAATTGATATATTCTTGAGTTTGTTTGCTAACACTTGTATTTAATTAAGAGAGCCAACGCGGCACCTCAACCCTTATCTAGGGGAATCTAGAGGAGTTAGTCCAGAGCCCTTCACGGAAAATTTGGCTACACTCTTGTATTATACATGGTGTTTAGTTTAAATAGTTTGTTTAGGTCATAATAGTTTTTACTTCCGCATTATTTGGCATTGAGTGACCATTAGATTAGCTATCACCTATTCACCCCCCTCTAGGTGATCCTTTTTTTGGTATCAGAGCCAAGTGCTCTGAATTTTGGTCTTACAACCTAGAGTTAAAGATCCTCCTTTTTGGCTAATCACAATATTTTGTACACACACCATGGATTTCATGTCACCACCCATGTTTGACATTCTTAACATCCAAATTTGGAAGGTTAATATGTCCTTGTACCTCAAGGCCCTAGGCATTCATGTTTACCTTGCCATCACTAATGATTCATATTGTTTAAATGGCAAGAATTTTGAGGCTAATGCAAAAGCCCTTTATGCTTTAAAGTCTACCCTAAATGATTATTATTTATCTAGGGTTTCTAATATTGATTCGGCTTTTGTAGCATGGAACACCCTTCCCTTGGAGAAAAAGATCAATACTACGCGGGGAGCGACTCGGATGTTGGAAGTGACACTTCCAACTTGTGCTATATGGTCCAAGGGGATAACCCCCTTGAGGTAACTACAGAATCCAAGGTAGATGAAAATGACATGTCATATGATGAGCCCACATCTTTTTGTCAACTATTGCTTGAGAAATATGATATGATTAAGAAAGAAAATAAAATTTTGAAAAAGAATTTTGATTGCATGCATAAAGAAAATAAATCTCTTAAAAATAATATTGCATGTTTAGAAAAAGAAAATGAATTTTGAAAAATGAGAATGTTTCCTTACTTTCAAAACTGGATGATCTTTATGAAGGAAACACTATTTTGAAAAATAAAGTTGTTTTGGTGGGAAAACATAAGGATATTGCTTTACAAGAAAACACGTCTTTGAAAAAGAAAATTTTTGAAAAAGAAAAAGAAAATGTTTCTAAAAAGAATAAGAAAAATGATTCTTTATCTCATCATGCTTTACATGCCACCACAAATGAGATAATGTTTTAAAAAATAAGATAAATAATTTGAGCTCTACTTTGAGCACATGTGCATTTAACCATACTAGATTGGAGTCTTTATTTTCAAAGAAACAAACTCCACATTCTCATGCACATCATCATGCATATGCTTATGTTGCACGCCACGATCATACACATACACATAAGCATTCTAAGGTGTACAAATGTACACATTGTGACCGCGAAGGCTATTTAGCAAAATTTTGTTTTGATAAGATGCGTCATATTAATTTTGCTAATAAAAATGTTTTAAAGTTTGTCAAGGAACTCAAACATTTTGCAAATAATAATGTTCCTTACAAGACTAACCCCAAGGACCCAAGAAAAAATGGGTACCAAAATCCCCACCTTTTATTTTTGATGTAGGTGAGGGCTCTCACAAGACGTGAGAGATTTGGTGCCTTGATGGTGGATGCACATGGACTTGATGGACACATTTATAGATGCATCGCTATCAAGGAGGTTTGGTGGGACAACCACCATGTTTTGGAGATTTGGAATAGTTCTTTGATTTGGTAACTATTTCTAAACTCCTAGTTTAGTGTACATGTTTTTATTTTCATGATATCATATTGCATGTTCATGTTTTAATTGTTTTGTGCTTCATGTAGTAAATACTAGTTTAAATGTAGTTTTTATCAAATCTTGTATTTATACATTGACAAATTGTGAGAACAAATTGATTCATATATGTTTGCATTTCATGCTCATTTGTACCCACTATATGCACATATATAGGCTAGTTTTGATGATTCTTTCATTTATACTTGTTTTGCCTATTTCATGTTTTACTTCATGTATATGTAATTTTTATTCAAATCTAATAAATATACATGTATTCCCGTGAGTCTCTTGCCTTCATGCAAAAATCTTTAATAGACTCTTTTATGTTTGGGATATGTATGCATATTGTTAGATTTAGATAATTCATACATATACCAAGAAGTTTGTTTTGTTTTAATGAAAAATAAATTTTCATGTTTTGTTTGATAAAATAAAATGAATAATTTGTTTTGATCATTTTGAGCCTTAATGACTATTTTCATGAAAATGCTATATACATGATTCTTGTACACTCATACTTCATTTGTTTGTCATGACTTTGATTCATGAACACTTTTATGAGCTTAATCAATTTTGAGTGTCATCTCTTGTGTATTTGGTATGATTCATGAAATACATATGATTTGGTTTTATGTTTTTGAAGGATCTCTTTAACTAGTTTTTTAAAAATTAATTTAACTAGTTATTTATTCTTCAATGATTATGAGATATACACATGATCCTATTATTGTTTCAATTGGTATCATTGAATCGTTTCAATTGGTATCATTTGACTCTATTCTTGTATATACTCATATTTTGTTTTCTTATATATGTATGTATAAATTTCATTTGGTATACTTATTTTTCATACATATATATATGAGTTATTTGTGCTTAAGTTAAAATTGTTTTACATGTTTAAAGCACAAAGTTGTTTTTGATAAGAAAATAAAGTTTTTTTTTGAAAAAAGAAGAAAAGTTCTTAAGATTTGTTTTATTGAGAAAATTCAAAATTTTGTTTTATAAGAAAAATTCAAAAGATTTTTGAGTTGTATTGCCTATATGCAAGGAGAGCTTAACATCTCTTCTACATATAGATTCATGTTGAGTGTATTGTATATTGAGGAGCTTGACAACTCTTCTCTATATGATACACGTGTGTAGGAGGAGCTTCACATCTCCTCTTATGCATTACATATTATACATTATGTGAATTAGGGCTTGTCATACCTCTTTCATGTAATGTATATGTGTAGGGAAGTTACTTTACCGTCTTCCTCTTCATGAATGTATATCGTATATAACCTTTTATTGACTTATTTGTTTACACCCTTATTGGTCTCTTTATTTATGACAAAAAAAAGGGGAGAAAAATTTGTTGATTGTGTTTTTTTTACCCCTTTGTTGATGATTGACAAAAAGGGGGAGAAAGATTTTGGATTTATATGCATGTTTTGTGAAAAATGATTGTTTATGTATATATGTTTTGTTTTGCAAATAGGAGAAAAAGATTTTGATTTGTTTTATGCTTGATTGGCATGTTTATCTCCTAGATTTGCATACATATTTATGAGCACACATTGCATATTTATTTGCTTATTTGTGATGCATGAGTTAAGGGGGAGCTTCTTTGGAGCTTTACTTTAATCCATGCATATATAACTTCATGAGTTTTGTCATCATCAAAAAGGGGGAGATTGTTGGCCTAAAGGCCCATCACTCTAGTTTTGATGATGATCAACTCATGTAGTTATAGTATTAATGATCTTGTGTTTAATTAGTAACAGATTTATGATCAAGATCTTAGTAGGTGCATAGCTTCAACAAAGGATTTGAAGTCAAGTTTTCGAGCTAGCACGGTTTGATCCAAGAGCTATTGGATCGTGTTTGGACCAACTCAAGAAGATGAGAAGGCTTCAAGTGAAGACTTCAAGAAGATGAAGACTTGTGTCTAGGTTTGTTTTTAGAAGATTTTATTTTTTAAATAAAATGTAAAGGATAGAATAGTTGGTGGATTGCTCAAGTACACATATACACACACTCTTGATAGTTTTGTTTTAGAAAAGATTTTTTCTCTTTGACAAAATATCATTTTGTTTTTTGGTATTCAAGTTTATATGTTTTTATCCAAAACCATGTTTAGAGCTTAATGTCAAAAACATAGATATTTCACCATGTTTGTGTAGTGGATCATTTCCATACACTCTATACTTTCAAAGTTGTTTAAATATCTTGTTTTTGTATTTGGTGAAGTTTTGGAAATACAAGTTTTGAAAAATCAAGTTTGGAAAAATACTGTTTTTGTTTTGAGCCAATTTTTCCAAATTACAAAAATAGTTCAAATCTTTTGTAACATGTCTTGATTCTGTGCAAGCATGTTTGTTTATCAAAGTAAAGTGGTAAAACTATTTTTGTAGATTTTTTTCATGATTTTATGGGATTTTATGTGAGCCAAAAAGACCAAGTTTTTAATCCCTGACCTAGCTTCAGCCGGTCGACCGGGCCGGTCGACCGCGCGACGTGCACAGACGTGCACGAGTCTAGCTGGAGGGCCGGTCGACCGGGACGATCGACCGTCCAGAGAGCTTTGCTCTATGGAAAGCCTCGGTCGACCGTGACGGTCGACCGACAGAGAGTCTGCTCTCTGTTCCAGAGGTTCGGTCGACCGGGCCGGTCGACCGATGGCTCAACGGTCTGAAATATGACCATTGGCCGGTCGATCGACAGTTCTGTCAGGCCTCCAACGGCTAGTTTTTGGAGCCCTATAAATTGGGCCATTTGGGGGCTGTTTTCTCTAAGATTTTGGGAGTTTTTGTGCCAGTTTATCCTATCCTTTCAAGAGGTTTTCTACACATATTTGAGAGCAAATATTTCAATCAAAAAGAGAGTTTTTATCAAGAGTGTTAAAAGTGATTCCTTGGGTTTTTCCTCCACAATTTTCATCCTTGTTTTCTCACACACCCACTTGAGCTATCCATTGCTATATCTACCTATAGGGTTTTGTTGTGAGAGTGTTTATTGGTGATCAAAGTGTTTAGATCACCAAGAGATCTTTTCTTGTTTCTTGAGGAGGCGGACGAGTGCGTTCGCGGTTGTTTCGAGTTCATGTGTGAACTCTTTGTTTGAGGTGCGGCCTCGGCGAGCCGGTGGGCTTGCGGTGTGTACGGACTAGGGAGTCCGAGAGCTTGTAGGTGTTGCGGCACCGAGGAGTGATCCATTGGGATCAAGCATAGTGGAAATCCTTCGTGTGTCGAAGGCGGGGATGTAGAGCAAGTGTGCTCGAACCTCGAAACAAATCCCTTGTGTTTGCGATTGCTCACTCTCTCTCTCTTTGTCTCTATTTTTTATCTTGCATACTTATCTTGTCTTTATCTTTATATGCATGATATACATTTGTGCTTAATTGATATATTCTTGGGTTTGTTTGCTAACACTTGTATTTAACCAAGAGAGCCAACGCGGCACCTCAACCCTTATCTAGGGGAATCTAGAGGAGTTAGTCCAGAGCCCTTCACAGGGAATTCGGCTACACTCTTGTATTATACATGGTGTTTAGTTTAAATAGTTTGTTTAGGTCATAATAATTTTTACTTCCGCATTATTTGGCATTGAGTGACCATTAGATTAGCCATCACCTATTCACCCCCCTCTAGGTGATCCTTCAGACTCACCAGAACCAATGAGAAGATTATTCTAATGGTCTAATGAAGAAGACGAAGACAGTGGGTATGCCTTTTCGGCCACAGTCATCTCGGTACGAGCGGATAGCGTATCAGTGAATATGGCTGATAACGGTAATGATGACCTCCGTCGACGGTTGGAAGCTCAAGAGCAAACCTCTAAGGCCCAGCAAGAAGCCTTGGATAACATTCAACAGATGCTCGCTCAACTCCTCACCAATCAGAATAACAATGATACCGGGAGTAACCATGATGAGGAAGAACATCATAGTCATGAACAACCAAAGACTGAGAAGTCAAAAGAAAGTTCTTCTATAGACGTTGAAGTTCATAAAGGCATCCAAGCCCAGATCGCATCCCTGGCTCAGAGGGATTAACTAAAGAAAGTAGGGACAGTCCGTCCTTACCCTTTGGAATGGGATTCAGTACCATACCCGCCAAAGTTCAAACCACCAACGTTACATACGTATGATGGTAAGAGCTCGCCAAACCAGCACATTTACTACTTCCGGTCTCAGACCGGTAATGTCATAGGCAATGATGCTATCATGGCCAGAATGTTCATTGGAACCCTGAAGGGGGTAGCATTCGACTGGTTCCGAAGCCTTCCTCCAGGCTCTATCAATTCTTGGATCAACCTAGAAACTCGATTTCTTTCTCGTTTTTGCGAGGACGAGACCGAGGTGACCATGGACAAACTCCTCTCTATCGTACAGAAGAAGAGCGAATCTATCCGCGACTACATTGAACGGTTCAGAAACTTGTCTTTGATGTGCCCAGCAGGGATGCCATTACCCATGCTCTTGTAGACATGCAGGCATAACTTCCTCGACCAAGTGGAGATTCGTATGGGAGCTGTCAAAGCTCAAACCTGGAAAGAATTGGTCGAACATGCTGAGATAGCCGAAAAGTCAGCTAAGAAGTTCAAACCATCTATCCCTAAAGGCAAATGGGGTATGAATAATAAAGAACGCAGAGACATGGCACAGTCTTCTCAAGCCAAAGGAAAAGAGACTATGTCCATTAAATTGTCAGGGGACGTTCAGTCGAAGGCCAAGAAGAGCGGCTTCAATAATCAGGAGTCTAAGTTTCCTCCGAAACAGTACTCCTTCAAAGACAACAGGTGGTCACAATATTCCATTTGCTCCACAAAGGGAATAAATTGAAGCTACCGGAAGCTCGGCGTCCTAATGAAGTGGGACACACGGACGATCCCAACTATTGCCTCTTTCATAGGATGGTTCATCATCCTACTGATAAGTGCTTTGTCCTCAAGGACAAGATCCAAGCTTTAGTCGAAGCCAGAGTTCTGATTCTGAAGTCAGAACAAAAGAAAGTCACTGCAAACATGGTGACCCTCGAGTTTGGCAAAACCCCAAAAGTCACAGTTCCTGACGGGACCTTTCCAATCCCTGCACCGCGACTGGAAGTCAAGCATCCTTCAGCTAAAACTCGAGAATAAGGGTCTTGTTCCCTTGACACTGGAGACAGAAAAAATCATGTGGATACACCCAGACCTTGTCCAAGACGAACAATGGTATTCGAAGAAATCCAAGTCAAAGGGCAAATCTTGCAATGTTGTCTCCATCCTGTCGGATGATGGTAATCTCACATCAGCTTCTCTCAGCGATTCTGAAGGGAAAAAGCACGCTTGCACGACGCAGGCTGATGTACCTCAGCCGACAGGTACTCGATCTGAAAAATCAAACTTAAAACAGTATGAGAAAGCTACTGACGAGACACAACAGTAGACGACGTCAGTACAAATATCCACACCAGCTCCGCTCCTGATGACAGGAAAAGAGAAGCAGAAAGAAATCCGGTTCGACCGCGTCCTGAAGAAGCCTTCAGGCCCAGGGCTTAACATGCCCTTTCCTTTTGACATATTGGCCCAGCTGGCTAATATCCCAGCTCGTATTACCATACACGAGCTCCTTCGTCTCTCGAAAGAGACAAGAGAAGCACTCAGAGATGCACTGGCTAACTCAGAATCATTCCTGACATACATGCCAGAAGTCCCTAAAGATGACGCTCAGTCTTCTTGCACCGAATGCCATCATGTGCAATCAAAGGTACCTGCTATCACCTTCACAGCGGAGGATATGCTTCTCAAGGATAACAAGCATGATCGACCTTTGTACTACACTGGATATATCGGTTCGACATGTATTGAAAGGGTACAGGTTGATCCGGGGTCTGCACTCAGTATCATCCCCAAAAGGCTCCTCTACTTCCTCAGCATACCACTATATAGGTTGTCTGCAACCACTACAATAATATACGGTTTTAATGCAGGAAGTAGTCATCCGCTTGGGAAGATTTGACTCCGTTGCCGAATCGGGAGCCTGAAGTCAGAACTGACGTGCTATGTCATCGATGCTGACACGTCGTACAACTTGTTACTAGGACGACTGTGGATCCACGCCAACTGGATTGTTCCCTCTACTCTGCACCAATGCTTCAAATATGTTGAAGATGATACAACGATACGAACTGTCTTCGCCGAAAAGCAACCTTTCAAAGGGGTGGAGAATTACTTTACTGATGCTCTCCTGTATCAAGAGATCGGTGAAACCTCAAAAGAATCATTACCTAACGATGATGATAGCGGCAATGAGGTGGATTCAGAGTCTGAAGCAAACATGCCAGCCCTTTTAATCGGTGAGCTGATTGTAGCATGTCCTAATAATCCCTAATGTGTAACACTCCTTCTGAAGATGAGGGCGAATGGGTAATTAATGATAATATTTCCTTTGATTATCCTGTGAGTGTTGAATCCGTTACGGATAGCTCTCTGCACATGTCCTTGCATAAACCAAGTGCATCAAATACATCCGTGAAATCCATAGAAGGATCCGTTTTAGTGGTTCCTTCATCCAAAGAGGGTCAATTACCAATAATATTCGGTAAAACCCAACTGTGAAGGTCTACAGCCGCGGATTCAAGTTTAGACTCAGATACCCTACAATTTTTCCATTATGCGCGACCAGTGCACCGTATGATGAGGAAAATGGGATACAACATGGAGCATGGGAAGGGCCTGAATTTCGAAAAAGGAAGATGTGATTTTCTGCGCAACTTCGTGCCAAGAGGGAAACTGGCAAACTACTATGATAACACATGCAGGGGGTTGGGATACATTACACCTACACCACCAACGACCTCTCAGTCCAAGGATGACAAACCGATCCCATCACACTCTGCCTCTTCCTCTGAATGGGACTCAGATGTCAGTGTGGGAATGATGTTCAAGAATCTCACCGTTAATATGACTTCAAGCAGTCAATTGGAGCCGGCGGAAGTTACTGATGAGGAACCATGGCTCAGCAATTAGATCTCTAGTGAGAAAAGCGATTCGAACAACGCGAACCACCTACTGAAGACAAGGTGATACAGGTTAACTTGGGTAGTCAAGATCACCCTAAGCCAATCTTTATAAGTGAAAGCTTATCACTCGCAGAAAGAGAAGAATTGGTGATACTTATAAAGGAGTATATAGTTGTCGTTGCATGGAACTACGAAGACATGCCCGGACTTGATCCACAAGTAGCCATGCATCGTCTGAACATCAGACCTGATGCCAAGCCAGTCAAGCAGCAGCAACGCCGGTTTCGTCCGAACATTATGGAGGCTATTGAAGTCGAAGTTCATAAGCTCATTGCATGCAACTTCATACGGGAGGAACAGAATCCAGATTGAGTTGCTAATATCGTTCCCGTTCTCAAGAAGAATGGAAAGATACGGATCTGCATCGACTACCGTGATCTCAATACATCCTGTCCTAAAGACGAATTCCCACTGCCCATCACCGATGTCATGATTGACAATACCTGCGGATTCGAAAGGATGTCCTTCATGGACGGCTTTTCAGGGTACAATCAAATTAAGATGTATCCGGAGGATGAAAAGCATACTTCATCCGGACACCATTGGGGATATACTGTTATATCGTGATGCCCTTCGGGTTAAAGAACGCTGGAGCAACTTATCAGCGGGTGATGAGTATGATTTTCCGTGATCATCTCTGAAAAACAGTAGAATGTTATGTCGACGACATTGCTGTCAAAAGTCGCGATAAGAATGACCATCTTCGTGACTTGAGAATGATGTTCGACATAATGCGGGCTCATCAACTAACGACGAATCCAACAAAATCCTTCTTAGGGGTTTCGAGTGGCAAGTTCCTTGGATTTATTGTTACATCAAAAGGAATTCATCTTGACCCGAACAAAGTCAAAGCCATTCAGAGCATGCATCCACTTAAGAATCTCAAAGAACTTAGAGACCTGCAAGGTAGACTGGCTTATATCAGAAAATTCATCGCAAATCTCTCAGGCCGTTGTCAACTGTTCACCCGACTCATGAAAAAGGGTGTTTATTTTGTATGGGATCAAGCTTGTCAAGAAGTTTACGAAGATATCAAAAGATATCTCACAAAACCTCCAGTCTTAGTAGCTCCCACATCAGGAAAACTGTTCCTGCTTTATGTGAAAGCTATAGACCATTCTCTCGGTGCTCTGCTTGCCCAAAAAGACGATAATGATCACGAGCAAGCTATTTATTATCTGAGCAGGACTCTGATAGGGACAGAATCTCGCTATAATCCTATTGAGAAAGAATGCTTAGCTCTTGTCTTTGCTATTCAGAAGACACGACATTACTTGGTCGGCCAAACCATACATGTCATCTCTGTTGCCCAAAGGCCATTATCCCAGTTATTTTGATGATAACAAAACATATTTAGTTATGTATTTAACATGTTTTATTTCAGAATATTTCAGGTTATTTAACAGGTTGTTTTTTTGACGGCTCCGCTAAAAGACTCACAAGTTTGGACGCCGCTAAAATGAAGATTCCCAAGCTACGCACAACTAGGATGCTTTGGGATCAAGATGATGAAGTGAAGATCAAGACAAGATCAAAACGACAAAGAAAAACAAAATTTGTAATTGTATTTTTATTTAGACATTTTGTCAAAACTAGATATTAGAAGTAGAGCTATGGGATCATCACACACACACATTTCAGTTAGGCTTCAAAAAGATTTTTCAATTCCATTTCTAACTTAGTTTTTAAAAAGAGAACATATTTGAAAATACGCTTTTTAGAAAAATAATAGTTTTTGGAAAAAACATTTTCATTGAAAAACAAGTTTGTGTTCAAAAGATTTTATCAAACTACTTTTAACATGTTTGAAGTATGACACATGCTTATACTTCATGTTTTTACAAGTTCCAAAATCTTACCCAAACCCAAAACCAAAACCAAGATTTTCTGGTTCTGGAAGTTCTGTTTTTTTCAGAACTTACAGTGACCGGTCGACCGGCCCGGTCGACCGATGTGCACAATACTGTGCACGTCTATATCAGTCGACCGACCCGGTCGACCGAAATTCATTTACGTTTACGGGAGTTTTCGGTCGACCGACCCGGTCGACCGATGAGCCCCAACGGTCATATTTTTGACCGTTGGCGGTCGACCGACCCGGTCGACCGGACTCTGTCAAAAGTTCTGACAGGTCCAACAGCTAGTTTTTCTGACTGTTTTCTTTTTGGGATTTGTCTCCAACGAGTTTTTGAGGCTGTTTTTGACCCCTATAAATAGAGGGTCACCTCATATTGATTAGACAACCATTGCAAAATATTTCATAAGAGTTTTACAAAGATTTTCAAAGCTTTCCTTTATAAAAGATTTTCCAAAGCCTAAATTTCCAACACCCAACTTGTGGCCTACTCTCTACCTTCTCTCTAGATTTTGCACACCACAATCCCAAGCTTTACATCTACATATTTGGTTCTAGGATTGTGCTAGTGAGCTTTTGCAAAGTGATCAAGTGTGATCACTCATTTCTTCTTGGAGTGAAGTTGTAGAGGCATCGGCCTCAAGGGAGCTAGTGAGCTTCGGGTGGTGTTGCGGCATCACAAGTGTAAGGGACAAGTGTGTCCTTGTATTGGCGATCCGGTGGGATCAACGATAGTAGTGCAAATCCTTCAAGTGTGAAGGCGGGGACGTAGAGAGTAGCTCGAACCTCGGAAACACATCCTTGCGTTTGCGTTTGATCAATTTTCTCTAACTCTACACCTTTCAATTCTTGCACCTTAATTGTTGTATTTATTGCAAGTCTTTATTTGTGCTATTTGTGTGTGAAAGTTTTAATTCCGCAAAATTGCCATAATTCATATAGCCATCACCTATTCACCCCCCCTCTAGGTGATTTCAATTGGTATCAGAGCCTAACCCTACAACTTAGGTCTAACAACCTTAGGGAGATCCATATTTGGCTATATACATTTTGTTGCATTTTTTACTTGCTTGTGCATTCATGGCATCCATGGACTTTTCTAGCATTAAATCCCCACCAAAATTCGATGGCTTGAACTTTCCCATTTGGAAAGTCAAGATGAACTTGTTCTTGAAATCCTTAGGTGTTAGGGTAGCTAGGGCCATTACCAAAGACTTCATTGAACCAACTAGTGATGAGAGCACATGGTCCGAGGATACTTCCAAAGACTATGAGGCTAATGCTAGGGCACAATATGCATTAACCCAAGCCCTAAATGAAGATGACCTTGCACGCATAATAAATTGCAAATCCGCATTCGAGGTTTGGAACATACTCATTGTGACTCATGAGGGAACGTCACAAGTCAAGAGAGCTAAGGTTGACTTGCTACGTTCTCAATATGAGAACTTTTACATGTTTGAAAATGAGAGCATTGATGACATGCTCACCCGTTTTACAAAAATAACTAATGCTCTTTCTTCCTTAGGCGACAAGATTGATAATGATCAAAAGATAAGGAAGGTGATTAGAGCTCTTCCCAAAGCTTGGGAAGTCAAGGCGACCACTCTCAAGGAACTCAACGACAAAGAGGAGATGGACTTCTCCGGCTTCATCGGAAATCTCAAGACACATGAGATGGAGATTAAAGTTAGAGAAGAAAGGGAGGCACCAAAGAAGAAGACCATTGCCTTCAAAGCCGCTCCTACCATACACGAAGAGGATGACTCATCGGAGGATTGCGATGAGGATTTCGCCATGCTCATCCGGAAGGTGGGCAAGATGTTCTACAAGAAAGGACGGCAAAGTAACTTCCGAAGAGGGAAGCCTCAAGGAAGGTACGAGAAGAAAAGAGATGAACCCGGTCCTTGCTTTCATTGCAAGAAGATCGGTCACTTAATTGCCGAGTGTCCCGCTCTCCAAGCAACTACTTCCAAACATGGGAAGAAGAAGAAAGCGTTGGCCGCTACATGGGATGATTCGGAGTCGGAATCCGAAGAGGAGCACGACGCCGCCAACATGTGCTTCATGGCACAAGGAGACGACGCTTCTAAGGTAACACTTGATAACACTCTTGATGATGATGATCTCACTATGGATGAACTTGCACACTTCTTTGAGGAATTACAACATAGATATGAGATTTCGCAATCTCATAATAAAAGTTAAAAAGGGAAAATGAGTCCTTGAAAGATAAACTTAATATTATTGAAAAGGAGAAAAATAATTTGTCTAATTCTTTTGAGAAAATAAAAAGTGATTTTGCAAATTATAAACTAGCTTGTAAGGGGAAAACCCCCATTGCATCATGTAGTAAAAATGATTTTGTAGAGATTCAAAAACGTGTTGAAGTTTTGGATTCTACTTTAAAAAGTTATGCATTTGATTTGAAAAAGATTGCATCTAAATTTCCTAAGGGAGTAACCCAGGGAAACATGCACACCATACACATGCACGAAAACATGTACACCCACACAAGCATGCATACTTGTATGGTAATAATAATAATGGTAGAATTTATATTTGCACACATTGTGGCCGCAAAGGCCATTTAGAAAAGTTTTGCTATGCTAAGAACAATGTTAAAAATAAATTTGTTTGGGTTCGCCCCGGATCTAACCTCAAAGGACCCACTAAGATTTGGGTACCAAAAGAGCCACCGATTTCAAATGAAACAGGTATAGGTGGATCTACATCCTCCAAGACTTAGGAGGAAACGGTGCCGGGTGGTGGATGCAACAAAGCTTAAAGAACACATCAAGATTGCATCGCTATCGTGGAGGCACCTAATTTTGGAGATTGCCCGTAAATTGGTAACATCTCCATTAAGAGTTTTTAATTTTGTATATACAATTGTTATAGGATTGCTAGTTTAGTTTTATGCTTCATTGATACATGATCAATATAAACTTGCAACTCTAACATGATTGTATATGCCATGTTCAATTTTGATTTTTTTGACATGTATACATATGTATAGAATTGATAGTTTGCTTTTGTATTCTATTGATATATGCTTGTATAGAACTACCTTTCTATCATGATGTATATGTGCCTTGTGTTAACTTTTATATCTTTGTTTCATGCCTTGTTCATCACATGTCCACATGTATAGTTTAGTGTTTGTGATTATATACTTGTATGCATATACACATTATTTTCATAAATAAAAATTAAACATTTGTAAATTTTCTTATTTAAGCAAATACCTTAAAGATGGCAATTGCGCACCTCAACTCATTCAAGAGGAATCAAGAGGATGAAGTTCAGAACCCGTCACTGGGTATTCGGCTTCAACATCTTTAAAATCTTTGTTTAAATATGAAAATAAAATTAAAATTGGATTGCTTGTATTTTGATGTTTGTAAAGACTTAATGAAGATTTAAAAACTGTTGGTGTGTTCCTATATGCTTAATATATAATACCTATTTTAGATTACAAAATTACTTAAAATTTTTTTTTGGCTATTTGCTGTTAGCTGTTTTTCAGGCAAAGCCGGTCGACCGACCCTTAAATCTCCGGTCGACCGACTCTGCCTGAGAGAAAAATTTTTATTTTTTTTCTGTGCTACCGGTCGACCGACCAGAATTCCGGTCGACCGATGCTGGCCTGCTGTGGTCTCGGGATATTTCGGTCGACTGACCCGGTCGACCGATATCATTTACAGAGCTCTCGGTTGGATTCGGTCGACCGGACCGGTCGACCGATCGTCGTGTTTTTGCCCAAATCTGCTATATAATTTCATTTTCTCTCTCTCTCTCTCTCTCATTTCACTCAGCGACCGAAAACCCCAAAATTTCCCCATATTTGATTTCTCTCCAATCCTTCAACCAAATCCAAATCTTTTTAAAACCCATCTCAAATCCTTCATTCCACCTTCAGATCTTCGATTTCAACAACTTCCAACCACCGGATTCGAAGAATTTCAGGATTTTTCAGTTAGGGTTTCAGAATTTTCATCAAGGTAAAAATCGAATTTTTATTGTGAATCTTCACTTCTAGCTTAGATATCTCTATTCCTTTGTCACTATTTTAGGTTTCTTAGCTTCTAGATCGTGCCATAATCTTAATTTCACCTAAAAATCAAATTTTTTATTAATCATGCCAAAGAGATCTCGTACTGAGAAGGGGAAGGGTATTGCCCAACCCTCATCTCAGGGTCCTAGACCCGTACGGCCTTTTAGAAATGATCTAGCTGAAGATAGATACTCCCACCTCTCCACTAGAAATATCAATTCAGGGAGATTTGTTACCATTCAGGATTTTGAACACCTTGACATCCCTCAAATCCTGCAAAATAATAATCTAGTTGAGTTCTTGACCATTAAGGAACAAGTATACACTTCCCTTGTTCCTTACTTCTATGCCAACTATGAATTTGATGGTAACCGGATCACATCTAGAGTTCTAGGTAGGGAAATCGACCTCTCTATCGGTCGGTTTGCTAGGATTCTGCATCTCTCCACTGGCGGAGCAGATGTGTATTCTCATGATTTGCATGATTTCGAATTTCCTGAGGGTGAGTCTTCACTCACCGCCTCTACTCTGATCCACGGAATGACAATCCCGGGTTGGTTAGAAATGAGGTAGTGAGTAAGTACACACTTCAATCTCAAGTCCTTGCCAAGATTATCTTTTTCAACATTGTCCCCAAACATGGTGAGTATAGCCATGCTAGGGGTTGTGTCCCTTTGATCATCTATTGTCTTCTTAAAGGCATTAAGGTGAATTTTCCTAGAGTCATAGCTTATCATATGGGCTCTGATCAGATCCGTACTGCGGGTAGAAGTTTGCCCTACGGCATGCTTATTACCCATCTTCTTCGAGCTCTCGACTTTGATCTTTCTGCCGAAACTCCTTCAAGCCCCCTGACAAACATCAATGGAGTTATCCTGAAGATGATGGAAGCGCAACTGCGTAGACACGCCCCTGTGCAACCACATCTTCCTCCTGCTGGTCCTGGCTCATCATCTGCACCAGGATCTTCTTCTGCTTCAGCACCTGTCTTTTCTCCAGAGGTTCTGGCACTTCTCTCTTCGGAGGTCCGCACTCAGATCGAGGCGCACCAGGCCTGGGTTCGTGCGGAGTTGGATGCTCGTGACGTTCAGGAAGCTGCTTTTCGGGCAGAGGTCAGGAACGACATGTCATACTTTGCTGACTCCATGAGATTCGTGGATGTCCAGTTTCAGGCTCTCTTTGCACAGTTTTCCATGACCGTTCCTGATCGTACTGCGACTGCTTGTCGTCTTCCGTCTACCGGTCCTCCATTCCCTCCCAGAGCTCGTGCTTCAGTTCCACCACCGCGGACCAGAGTCGATGGCATTGACCCAGATGAGGTCATTTCTTCAGGCGAAGACGCTGGTGACGAAGAGCAGACGGCTGATGAGGAAGCTGGAGATGATGATGAGTGACCTCCCCTTTTGATGATGTCAAAAAGGGGGAGAGTTATCTTGAGAGAGATATTTGTGATATTTTGTGTTGTAGTACTTTATGTGTTTGGATATTTGTGTGTTTTGGACATGTAGTATTTGTGTTATGGACATGCAGTATTTATTTGTGTTTTGGACATGTATTTGGATTTCTACATGTATGCTTTGTGGACGTATTTCTTTATATGTATCCATGTTCTATCTTGATATATGACATGAGTATTTGTCCTATGTTATGAGTACTTGTTGACATGAAAATATGTGTTTATCATTTTTATATACTATGCCCACATACGATTTTTGTCATTTATGATATGCTTGTGTTGAGGGGGAGCTTCACTTGAAGTCTCTACCCAAAATATTTTGTGATAACTACATATGTTTTGCCATCATCAAAAAGGGGGAGATTGTTGGCCCAAAGGCCATTATCCCAGTTATTTTGATGATAACAAAACATATTTAGTTATGTATTTAACATGTTTTATTTCAGAATATTTCAGGTTATTTAACAGGTTGTTTTTTGACGGCTCCGCTAAAAGACTCACAAGTTTGGACGCCGCTAAAATGAAGATTCCCAAGCTACGCACAACTAGGATGCTTTGGGATCAAGATGATGAAGTGAAGATCAAGACAAGATCAAAACGACAAAGAAAAACAAAATTTGTAATTGTATTTTTATTTTAGACATTTTGTCAAAACTAGATATTAGAAGTAGAGCTATGGGATCATCACACACACACATTTCAGTTAGGCTTCAAAAAGATTTTTCAATTCCATTTCTAACTTAGTTTTTAAAAAGAGAACATATTTGAAAATACACGTTTTAGAAAAACAATAGTTTTTGGAAAAAACATTTTCATTGAAAAACAAGTTTGTGTTCAAAAGATTTTTATCAACTACTTTTAACATGTTTGAAGTATGACACATGCTTATACTTCATGTTTTTACAAGTTCCAAAATCTTACCCAAAACCCAAAACCAAAACCAAGATTTTCTGGTTCTGGAAGTTCTGTTTTTTTCAGAACTTACAGTGACCGGTCGACCGGCCCGGTCGACCGATGTGCACAATACTGTGCACGTCTATATCAGTCGACCGACCCGGTCGACCGAAGTTCATTTACGTTTACGGGAGTTTTCGGTCGACCGACCCGGTCGACCGATGAGCCCCAACGGTCATATTTTTGACCGTTGGCGGTCGACCGACCCGGTCGACCGGACTCTGTCAAAAGTTCTGACAGGTCCAACAGCTAGTTTTTCTGACTGTTTTTCTTTTTGGGATTTGTCTCCAACGAGTTTTTGAGGCTGTTTTTGACCCCTATAAATAGAGGGTCACCTCATATTGATTAGACAACCATTGCAAAATATTTCATAAGAGTTTTACAAAGATTTTCAAAGCTTTCCTTTATAAAAGATTTTCCAAAGCCTAAATTTCCAACACCCAACTTGTGGCCTACTCTCTACCTTCTCTCTAGATTTTGCACACCACAATCCCAAGCTTTACATCTACATATTTGGTTCTAGGATTGTGCTAGTGAGCTTTTGCAAAGTGATCAAGTGTGATCACTCATTTCTTCTTGGAGTGAAGTTGTAGAGGCATCGGCCTCAAGGGAGCTAGTGAGCTTCGGGTGGTGTTGCGGCATCACAAGTGTAAGGGACAAGTGTGTCCTTGTATTGGCGATCCGGTGGGATCAACGATAGTAGTGCAAATCCTTCAAGTGTGAAGGCGGGGACGTAGAGCGTGGCTCGATCCTCGGAAACACATCCTTGCGTTTGCGTTTGATCAATTTTCTCTAACTCTACACCTTTCAATTCTTGCACCTTAATTGTTGTATTTATTGCAAGTCTTTATTTGTGCTATTTGTGTGTGAAAGTTTTAATTCCGCAAAATTGCCATAATTCATATAGCCATCACCTATTCACCCCCCTCTAGGTGATTTCAATCTCCAGAGTGAATCCTTTGCGTCTTCTCATGACGAAACCAGGAGCATTTAATTCAAGACTAGCTAAGTGGGCGCTTCTTTTGTCTCAATATGACATGCTCTTCGTCCCTCAGAAGGCGGTTAAAGGCCAGTCACTTGCAGAGTTCTTGGCTGCTCATCCAGTTTCGGAAAGCTCAAAACTTCATGAAGACATTCCAGATGAAGTCTTTGAATCTAATATAACTTCAGAGGATGAAGTTTGGCAGATGTTCTTTGATGGAGCATCACGAATAGGCCCTAAAGGCAGGATTATTGCCGGAGTGGGGTTGTGTTTATCTCTCCACAAAACCATGTCCTTCCTAGAGCATTTTCTCTGACGGAATCATGCTTCAACAATGTGGCAGAATATAATACTCTACTCATTGGCCTTCAGCTCGCTCATGAAATGGGGGTACGCTTTCTTGAAGCTTATGGCGATTCAAAACTGATTGTCAATCAGGTTAAAGGCGAATATGAGGTCCGTCATAAAGATTTGGAACCTTATTATCACGCAGTCATTGAAGTGGCTAATTTATTTGATGGCTTTTACATCGGTCATGTTTCTCAGTCCCAGAACACTAGGGCCGATGCTCTAGCTGCATTAGCAACAACGCTAGCCTTGCCAGTCGACACCGAGTATCACCTTACAGTGACGACTCGACACCTTGTCTGCTCTAAATATATGTTGAGAACCAGAGAGGCCTATAACATCTCGACGGATCTTGAACCGAGAGTTTGACGATTTCCTCTCATCGACTATGCTCTGCATGGTTTGCTGCCAGATAACCCTAAAGAAGCAGCATCTATCAGGCTTTTACTATGATCCAACTTTGAAGACACTTTACCATCGTTCATACGACGGTATCCTCCTACGTTGCCTTTCCAATGTAGAGACACAAGAAGTGCTCAAGGAAGCGCACGACGGCATATGCGGAGCTCATCAACCAGGTCCAAAATTTAAAGACCGATTGCACAGGCTTGGATATTATTGGCCAACCATGATAGCCGATGCCATCCAATATGCACGGAGGTGTAAGGCCTGCCAAATCCATGCGGACTTCATACATCAGCCTCCAGAGTTGCTTCATCCAACCGTTACTTCATGGCCATTTGAAGCATGGGAATCGATGTCGTAGGGCCAATCAGCCCTTCTTCGACAAAAGGACACCGGTTTATCTTAGCGATAACTGATTACTTTTCAAAGTGGGCAGAAGCTATACCACTGGTTGAAGTTAAAACTTCTAACGTGGTTAATTTCATCAAACATTATGTCATCCATCGATTTGGTGTCTCTAGGCGGATCATCCATGATAACAATCCCCAATTTGTGAGTCAGGTGTTCTACCGGTTTTGTGATAAGTACTGGATTCAGAACATGGCATCAACTCCTTATAATCCTGCCGCTAATGGCTTGGCAGAAGCTTTCAACAAGACAATCATTATGCTACTCAAAAAGTTCATTTTCTCAAATAAGCGAGACTGGAATGAGAAACTTAGTGAATGTCTTTGGGCCTACCAAACCACAATTCGGGCCCCGACAGGCAATACACCTTTTTCTCTGGTATACGGGTGCGAAGCAGTCATACCATTAGAAATCCAGATGCCGTCATTACGAGTCGCTTTGATGACTAAGATGACAACCGAGGACAATGATCGGTTGCGACTCTAAGAGCTCGAAGCCCTAGATGAGAAGCGGTTACAAGCTCAGCAACACATTGAGTTGTATCAAGCCCGGATCTCAAAAGCCTTCAATAAGAAGGTTAAGCAAAGAGTCTTCCAAAAGGGAGATTTGATTTTAGCCATCAGACGACCGATGATCATGACACACAAAATCAAAGGCAAATTTCAGCCCAAATGGGAAGGACCGTTCGTAATAGAAACAGTTTATTCAAACGGGGCATATCGCCTTATGACTTCGATGGTGATTTACTCATGATGCCGATAAACGGCAGGTTCTTAAAGAAATATTATCCTTGATAGGATCTTTCTCATGATCAAGTTAACATTACACCTCTGATCAAGACCTCCAGATCCAAGATATGACGAAGGAGCGCTCCTCTCTTTCTCTAAACGAGATCATACAACCATAAACCAGTATCGAGCTGATCGTACACTGGTTGTCTCAAAGAAGAATCAAGGTTACGAATACAGTAACCAAATAATCTAACACCTCTAATGGTTAAGGATAGAGGAAAATGTTGGCCTTTAAGCCCAACATAAGTCCTCGATAACTCATCATGCTGAGGGGAATAGCATGGCTAGCCCGACTCAAACGGTAGTTAGTAAAAGTGTACCAAATCCTTTGACAGCTAAGGATATGCTAAAAATCCTAAGGGACCTGTTCTCATTTGATTCCGCAGTTAAGGATAGAGGAAAATGTTAACCTTTAAGCCCAACATAAGTCCTCGACAACTCATCATGCTGAGGGGAATAGCATGGCTAGCCCGACTCAAACGGTAGTTGGTAAAGGCATACCAAATCAGTTGACAGCTGAGGGTTTGCTAAAAATCCTAAGGGACCTGTTCCCGTTTGATTCCCTCAACAAAATCACCTACCACTTCCCATCCATGGAATGATAAGACCACATATAAAGGTATTCATATTCCTTACAAAATGATAAGTCTAACCTATCATGTTAACACTAAACCTCTGATAGTAAGACTGTAATCTACTCCCCAACGGATAAAACTAATATCCCCAGTGAGTAAACCCCGCTTGTCATTCTCTTCAACAAAACGACAGGTCCACTCAAATTACTGTTATGTTCAAGCACCTCTAACAGTAAATGAATACTTATCAAGTTAACATCATACCTCTGACAAATTGCTTTACAAATCCCCACGGAGTTCTTTTTGTCACGTTAACGATCACCTCTGACAGGTAATCTCTTATGGGATTCATTTCCTAACTCCCCAGCGGGTTTCTAATAATCAGCCCTCAGTAGACTTTTTGGTTATCACGTTAACAATATACCTCTGATAATTTCTCCAAATAGTATTCGAAGGAGATATCAAAAATCCCCATGGAGTTCATAATTAAATCCTACTTCCCCCAGTGGATTTATTTCTTTGTCATCATGTCCAGTTCGTCACCTCTGAATGACAAATTTTGAGCCTGGTGGCTTCTCAATCGGTTACGTCCCTGCGACCTCTGAACCGACAGATAGCCAAATCTCATCTTTCAGTCTAGTAGGGACTATTTCTTTGTCATCATGTCTAGTTCATCACCTCTAAATGACAAAATTTTGAGTTTGGTGGCTTCTCAATCGGTTACATCCCTGCGACCTCTGAACCGACAGATTGCCAAGTCTCATCCTTCCAGTCCAGTAGGGACTATTTCTTTGTCATTATGTCCAGTTCGTCACCTCTGAGTGACAAATTTTAAGCTTGGTGGCTTCTCAATCGGTTAGTCCCTGCGACCTCTGAACCGACAGATAGCCAAGTCTCATCCTTCCAGTCCAGTAGGGACTATTTCTTTGTCATCATGTCCAGTTCGTCACCTCTGAATGACAAATTTTGAGCTTGGTGGCTTTTCAATTGGTTACGTCCCTGCGACCTCTGAACTGACAGATAGCCAAGTCTCATCCTTTCAGTCCAGTAGGGACTATTTTTTTGTCATCATGTCCAGTTCGTCACCTCTGAATGACAAAATTTTGAGCTTGATGGCTTCTCAATCTGTTACGTCCCTGCGACCTCTGAACCGACAGATAGCCAAGTCTCATCCTTTCAGTCTAGTAGGGACTATTTCTTTGTCATCATGTCCAATTCGTCACCTCTGAATGACAAATTTTGAGCTTGGTGGCTTCTCAATCGGTTACGTCCCTGCGACTTCTGAACCTACAGATTGCTAAGTCTCATCCTTTAGTCCAATAAGGACTATTTATTTTAATGTGTGACTAACACCATCAATTTATCACCGCTGATTCAAAAAAATACAACAAGTTGGAAACACAACAGAGGAATCAAATAAAATTATTCTTTATTTCAAAAGAGGGATACATGGATGCTCAGATTACAAGCTAAGAGGGTGCTTCATAGGACTTGATCCGTTCTTCAAGAATAACCAGTCTATTCTTCCTCTCATCAACAGCTCTGAGAAGTGCCTGCGACCTCAGTTCGGCCTCATTAAAGTTCGTCGTTTGGGATAAGCGAGCCTCAATTTTAACCAAAGTAGCCGTTTGTGTTAGCTCTTGCTGCAGGACTTCGTCATTCTGAACCCTAAGCTGCTCTAACCGAGCAATCTCCTCAAGACGCACCGGTTCGGCCTTGGACAAAAGAAGGTTGGCTTTCTTGATCATTTCCTTAGCTTTTTCAATCTTATCCTCAGCGTCGAGAAGAGCATTATTAGAAACATCTATGGCGTCCCCAAGTTCTACTCTCCTCATCTCCAAGGATTTCAAGTCAGAGAAAATTGCCTTGGCTGCTTCTTGAGCGGCGAGATGGGCTTCATGCATTTGAGCAGCAAGGTGCGCAAGCTGTTCGTTAACTGAAGACTCCAGACTGAATAGCTAAGACGACGCCATTCGTCCACATCCCTCTCAAGCCTGTCCACCAGAAGCTCCAGTTCGGCAGCCTGGTCGTCCCCTCCAAAGTCTCGGATACTGTCAATACTTCGAGAGAGGACCACCTTCAAAGCGGAGAATGAGGTAGTCGAGCCCTTCAAGACCAAAGCAATGGAGCGCTTTAGGCCCTTATAAAAGCTGTCGACTAGCTCAGCCACGAATTCATTCTCAGCCTCAACTACTCCCGGTGAACGAGCAGCCTCTGAAGACAAAGCTTCCACCGGTTTCACTGACATAACTATGGAAGGAATAGTAGAAGCACTGGCTGGAGCAATATAAGGAATCGCCAGTGATCTTGGAGGAGTCCTCATTGAAACCAGTACACTAGCCACAATCGACGTAGGACTGGTGACTATTTCTGGGAGAGTTGGCTCAACCACCAGTGTCGGAGAAGTAGGACTGGTAATCACCTTCAGCTTCACACTTGGCAAGATAGACGGCACTAGCAAAATCAATGGCACCTCACTTACTGATATAGCTGGAAGTGAGGTTGGTTCCGTGGCTACTGTTCCCTCAATCCCCCTTCCTCTGGCCGGTTCGGGCTGATAGGAAGGTAAGCCGTGATACAAGACATCCAACTTAGCAGCATCCGCCACGGTCGAAGTACTTGCTTCACCTCAGATTCCCTCAGAAGGATTGGCTGGCTTCCTCGAAGTCAATACGCCCAGAGGCGGAACACCTGTAGCAAGATTCTATTTAAGCAAGGCGTAATGAATATCACGAGAAGAATTACTCCCAAAAGGTCAAAGCACTACCAAAAGATGATATCGCCTCAGTCGCCTTGGCCGCAGTTTCTCTCCGAACTTCCTCGACGGCGACATCAGTCCCCTCAGGCTCCATGGAAAAGTCTTTGGCAGAGTCAACACAGACGGCAGGCCCACCTTTACTCGCCGAACCCTCTGTGGTCCACCCAAAAGAGCTGAAAGCTATGGGACTTCCTTTTGAGGTCCCAGCACCTGAAGGACCTACATCGGTCGCACCACCTCAAGATTCTTCTGAGACGGAGAAATAGCTAGCCTCATCGCCTTCTCTATAAGTAAACAAGGGATCATAATGCTCTCCCTGTTCTCTTGCAACCTCAGCTCTCGGGTCTCTCATCGCCTCGGTTCCTGAGTCATGAAGTAAACAATAAGCTGTATAGAATATATAAGAGTGTATTGCAAGAACGGAGCTGATCTTACTCGGGTCCGGGACAGCTTTACCAGCGGTCTGCCTAGGAGCCGGCAGTTTAATGACTAATAGAGTAGGAGGAGGAGGCACTGCAGATGATTCGCCCTTTGCAATAACAGTAGGAGCGTAGCGACGAGGCTTCTTCACTACCCACTTCCTGCGAGATCTGCCTTGCCGCTTTCATTTGAAGTGGACATCGGGATCTTCTTCCTCCAACTCCTCCACCACTACACCTTCTATGGGGGCTGTGCCTACCCCACCAGAAGCAGCCGCTGGAGCCTCAACACCTGTATCCCCTTCAAAATGAGGACTTCCTGCGTCCGAGGCCTCGCTATCATCAACAGCAATGAATTCCCTGAGGCCTGGCACGCGAACCCTCTTGCCCTCGCTTCTCTCAGTGATCTTCCGCTTCAACCGCTGAGAGATCAACTTCACATCAAAGGAATTAATAGAAAACCCAGTTGGTGTGGAGTACCACTGGCAGAATCCCAGGGTCGTCAGAAGGTTCGGAGTACTCAGCGGCATGCACAGCCGCGCCTCAGTACAGCCAGCAATATAAAACCGCCAGGCACGAGCTCCATCGATGAGGCTCCCCATGAAGGCCAGGTTGCTGTTCAGATTACCTACGTATAGTTGGTCATACCCAAACTGACGAGCAAACTGACTCGGAACATAGGGCTCCAAGTAACAGGTGTCCCGCTTCTATACAACAAATGGGATGGCCAGATACTAACCAGCCATTCAAAGACTCCCCGACTCAACGACGTCTGCCTTTCCCCTACATCCTTGAATTCTTCACCATAGCCTGCAACACGAATGTAGGGAAAGCACCAAAAAAGTTGTAGACATCATGATGGCACAGCAGTTTGCGGACCGCAGCCACATAAGTCCGTGACCACGAACACCCCTCGAATCGACGGAGAAGCGCCATTCGAACACCTTCTGGGGGCTCCTCACCAGCTTGGATGATGGAGGGGCAGTGAAGGGCAAACCATTCCATCAAATAAGTATATGACAAACCAATTCTGGGGTTTGGACCGTCGCAAGGCAAGATAGTCCCCTTTCTTCGCTTCGTCGTTGGTGGCCTACAGAAAGCCTCCGTCAATGCACGAAGGCCTCTTTGAATACAGCACACCATTGCTGGAAGAAGTCCGAGAGAACGGCCACGAACTAGACGAACAGCTAGTAATAAGGCAGTTGGATGAATGACGTCGCTAGACGGAGATGGCACCACGCATCTCTTCAGCCAAACCGTTAAAAAGCCAGCTAGAAGTGCTTTCTGGGACGTTAGTCGACGAGCCTGGTGGTGAAAACTCCAAAGAATATCGCCTTTCTCATAGGGTCCATCATCTTCTTCCAAAATTAAATCCCCTTGAGAGTGCTCTTGCATCTTGCGAAAGATGTCTTCATCTGCAACTCAACAGTGAGCCGCTTCAGGAGTACCTTCCAGGTCAGGGAACAAATAATTTCCCAGCTCTTCAAACTGCATGAAGCTTCCTTATGGCTCCCATGCATGCTTGAGCAAATGTAAAGGTGGCACATCAACTCCCGGTAAGTCTCAAACAAGGCAGGCTCCTGCTTCTCCAGAAGTTCCAATTCTGCCTCACACGAAAAATATTCTTCATATAGGAGAGACCCCAAAGGCAGAGCGGAGACTTCCCACATCTCATGCAAAGCCATGCCCAATTCGCCAACAGGGGTGAAGAAGGTCCATGTAGCTGGGCAGTACAACTCAAAAATGGCATAGAAGTTCGCTACGCTCATCTGAATGCTGTAACAGGTCGCCCTGACGGCCTCGTAAAGTCCCAGCCTCTCCAGATCTTCTTCAAAATGGGCAAGGACATATAAAGTCAAGTCCCTCCACCATGCCTTGGGAGGATGAATCCACCCAGGGGTCCTGAAATCAGTGGCTGGATAATTACCATGAGCCTTAAAGAACTGATTTCCAAAAGTCTGAGCTACCGCGGGATTTTTTCCCACTGGGATGTCCGGAAGCACGTTCCCAGGGTGGAGACCCAATATGCAGCGAGGAGGACCCGCCCTTGTATAACCAGGAGACGGAGCTATCAACTTCCCACATGAATGGAATCGGTAGTCCGCGTCACTTTCCACTGCATCTTTCGAGCCCTCGTCACACATTGAATGAAGGACAAGGAAAAGTGGCGCTTGCTAGATGGGAGATAATACTTCTCGCTATCCAGTTTGAAATTCACTGCCCCTCTCCGGCTAGCAGCTGATGATCGTTATCTGGCGCTGCATCTCCAAACATAAAGCTGGGCTTTCGATAGATTCTTTGCTCGGAATCTTCAAGGGGAGCAGTAGTTAAGATGCTCCTCATGGTGCGCTGATCCCCAGCATGAATAAGTGCATCCCGACCAGGAGCGCTCCGTTCACTGAATAATGAATCCTAACCTTGGAACTGTAGGCTAACATTGCCATCCAACCCTCTAGCCATTCCAAAGAGAGTGTTCAGAGGACCAGGAGTATAATGCACTGCAAAAACAAGGTGAAACTATGATTAGTTCATTGGCTGAAGGAAAGCTAAAACAAGAATATAATTTTTTTGTTAAGGCATAGCTCCGCTCTCTGAGCGAAGTTGGCCTAACGATAGCTTCGCCCCGAAGCTCAGCTTCGCAGCTGCAACTTAACTCTGCACTCCATATGAAGGCAGAATACAAAAAAAAAATTCAAGTATTAGCTTCGCTCTGGAAGCTTGACCTCGGACAACAGAACGCGACAAAGCCCCAGGGGCTAACTTCGTCAGAAAGGTACTGTTGCCTAAAAATTATTTTTAAGGGCATCCTTTTCAGCTGCGCTCCAAAGGTTGCTTCGCATCCTATTATTCGGCAGGATGTGAACCGCCTAAGGGTTAGCTTCGCATAGAAGCTTGGAGAAGAAA
Source organism: Agave tequilana (assembly GCA_038442645.1). Lineage (NCBI taxonomy): Eukaryota > Viridiplantae > Streptophyta > Magnoliopsida > Asparagales > Asparagaceae > Agave > Agave tequilana. The sequence goes on along the minus strand of JAVJIF010000350.1, from coordinate 126,284 downwards.
CCCCTTCGGTTCTTAAATTCCCAATCAAGAAATCAAGGGAAATTCAAGGAATTAAACTCCCTAAGATCACGGGATTATGATTGATCGCTCTGGATTCATCGGAAGATAGCCAGAAATTTGCTGAACAAAAGGGAAAGATCCCTACCTGCGATAGGTCGATCGATAACCGGAGGAGGAGAAGGACCCTCCGTCGTAGAGGTTGCTACCTCTTTTCCTGCCTGTCTTTTGGGAGCCATTAGAGAACTGAAGAAGTCCTTGAATTTCCAAACGAAGGAGAAAGAAGAAGAAGAGATTCGGAGTTCTCTAAAAATTCAAAGAGAAGTCGTTCCTTCTCTGGCAGTCCGATCGGGCTTTTATAAGCTGATCATTGCCTAAACTTTGCCTCCTCGAAAGGAGCGCAGGCAGTCGTTTCGAATTAATTTGAAACGGCACCTAAGCGCCTTCCCGATAAGCGTTCTTCAGCCCCGCTAAGAGCTAACTCCGCCGTAAGTTCAGCGTCGACCTCTTGCGACGTTTGAGTAACTTCGCTGAAAGATGAACCTTAGCCTCGCTGAGAGCTCGGCTATAACTTTGAACAGAATTCATGCTAGCTTCGCTGGAAGTTCGTTTCTGATTTAGCTGGGATTCTGTCTTTAACTTCCCAGGAAGTTTAGCCCCGCTGGTCCATTCCAATTGCCTTCAAAATTCAAAAGGAAGAGGGAAACAAAGCAGATAAGCAGAAAACAAATATTTTTATTGATTCAAAAGGGAAGATACATTGACACTACATCAAGGTGGTCCTTCGTACAACCAAATCATTGCTCCAAAGGCATACAAGTCGTCCTATCTACTTCCAAGGTAATAAGTCAAACCAACTGGACACGAAAGGCCTTCCTCCTGCACAAGGCCGTAATCCTTCACTTAATGGCAGATTTTACCACCAAGAAGCTGGATCTTCTTTGATGAAAATTGGCAAGAGATTGGGAGCTGGATCTTCTTTGATTAAAACTGGCAAAGGAAGGATCCAAGACCTTACAGGTGACGTCCGCCTTCCTGAAGTGGATCATCTCGGATAAGCGGCTACCAATCCCTTCCCGAAGTGGATCATCTCGGATAAGCAACTGCAAACCTCTTCTTGGAACACTCATCAGCTGCTCCAGTATGTTCCTCCTACTTAGGATTAAAGTTTCAACTGGAAGATCAAGAGGCAAGTTTCTGGTCTCTTTCATCAAGACAAAAGACTGGCGGGCACAGTTCACTGCAATGCAAACTGAAAACAGGTTAGCGTTAAATAAAAGAAAAACTGCAAAGATGAAATGCTAAGTCAAATTCTTTGGGCGAAGCAATTCATATCCGATCCAGTGGTGCTTCAATTAAGCAGAGGATAGCCTCGCTTGCACAGTGATGATGGGCTAGCTCAGCATAGGCCAAGTCTTAGCTCCGCCTAAGGCAGTTGGCACAAGAAGCCTAAAAAAGGATCAAGTCCTAGCCTCACCTATATGGCTAAGCCAGACTGGTCCAGAGGAACACAGTCTTAGCCCCACCTATATTGCAAGATTGGCTCGATCTTGAAGAGACTAAGTCCCAATTCTTGCCTACGTGATGGATTTAACAAGCAGATTCAATAGATCAAGACAGGAACCCTGCATAGAAAAGTTTGTTTCTAATCAAGCGAGAATGATAGCTTCGCCGTGAAGCTGAAAAATAGGACTGAGACCCTTCTCTACAAGTCAGTCAGATACAAAATGAAGACCGAGGGAAATCAATCCCTTAAGAAAGATTAAGGGATATAAACTCCCTAAAGGCACTAGTCCATCGGTAAAGTCTCTGGATGACCGAGACTCACCAGCTCTTGGCCAGTTGTGGCCAGGGTGGGCGCCCCCACTACTTCAGAAATCTGAGTCTCCTTCTCTGGACAAACCAGAAAGAGTCATGAACAGACTGTTTCCCTAAAGAGGACTTCAAGTGTCCTATTTATAGGCCTCATGGTTTGACCACACCGCCGCTACTTCAAGCTTGGAAGCATGAGCGAATTGAAGGCATTCAAGTGCTGGGCCTTGAGAAAGGGAATACTCCCTCATTAATACAAGAGAGGTTATTCTAACCTTGAAAAAGGAGCAGTCCTTCTCGTAACTAGCCGAAAAGTAGTTAGCCTCGGGAAAGGAACATCATTCCAAACACCGAGTTAACGCGAAGTTATCCAGACGCGAAGTTATCCAGACGCGAAGCTATTCAGAATCGCGAATCTACACTATTCCTCAGCGAACTTATTCCTATCTGGAAGCAGAATCGAAAGCAAAGCTGAACTCAACCGCCATGGCAACGTTCGCATGTCACATACCATCAATCAAAGCAGTTCAAAGTATTTTAGAGTCTGAACCAGTCCATTGCAGACTTACGAAAACTTTGAAGGGGGGTCTTGTTGACACTCTAAAAAAGACAAGATTCCTAACTGGCCTGAACAATATCTAACTTGTTGACATCTACAAAAGACAAGCGGCAGACAAGTTGACGACCAGTTCTTTACCCATCTCAAAGGGACGAATCAGTAACTTGGACTCTACTGATCCGGCGAAGCAGACAGTAAACCAAGAAAAGCTCATAGGGGACACTAAGTTAGCTTAACACTTAGCCCCGCATGAGCCCACAAGATGAGTCTCGTATGAGAAGCTGAAATTGCTTAGCATCGCAGAGAGTCCCCTCGCGAACTCCGCTACAAGAGGTGCTTAGTTAACTCCGTAGGCGGTTCACTTCGCCTAAAATCCTATGCAGCCACGCAGAAGGCTAATGGGTAGCTTCACCACGAAAGTATCCAGCCCCGCTGAAGAATTCGCCAGACGCTTCCTCCCCAGCTTCGCTGCGAGCTCGACGCAGTAACTCCGCTGGGGATCTTTTATGGTCACCTTTGACCAATTGAATCTCCAGATGAGATCAAATCTAATCGAGATCAAATCTGAGATCAAATTTGGCAGTTGTTTACCATAATCTCTTGACTCTCCTAAAATAAGTAAGAAGATCAGGGGAGATCTTTCAGTTATTTGGAAAGAATCAAAGTGGATCAGGAGATCAACATTACCTGCTATTCCTAACTTCACAAAAGCTGATTCTAACCTCGCGGCAAGGCTACTTTCCAGATTTAAACAGATTGACTCAATCTATTTTCAGACTTTCAAGGGATAATTATACCCCTGCTTTCCCTATAAATAGCCCACCAGAGGTGCATAGAGACGGGGACAGAAGGATAGAAGGCCAGAGGCTAAAAAAGAGGAGAGATGGCTAAAAACAGAGATCTATTCTCTTACTTCCAAGAATTCAGAGAACTACTTCTCTAATCAGGGTGCTAATACCCTAAGATCTTCCTCCCTCTCAAGAAATTTATGGAACCAGGCGAGAAGGAATTCCCAAGCGGAGGCAGCTCGAGAAGTAACAAGAGGGTTCTACCAACCTTCTGTTCTCCGATTCCCCGAACCAGGCGGAAGGGAATCCCATCAGGCAGCGGTCCGATTGTCTGATCGATCGCATCGTCAAAGGGATAAAGTGATCGCGCGCTGATTAGATTCCTACCTGCACACTTCCCCAGAAATCTCAGAGGAGATCTACCTATAATCTTCTTCTTGTAAGGAATTACTTGTAATTTAGCTCCTCGATCTGTTTTTTGTAAGTTTCCCCTTTGCAAAATCAATGGAAAACAGAGTCGTCTAGGTCTAGGTGCCTTAGACTAAGTCTTTGTGGTTATTTTTCTTTCTTTTGTTTGTTTATTTTATTCTTTTCGATTGTTTGTTGTCTTTACATTGTTTGTGGTGTGCTGCATGCAATAGTGAGTGAGAGATTATGTAACTTTCAAATTAACCATAAATACTTCTCTACCCTTGCATCCAGAATTGGTGATGGCGTCACTTCAGGACAGGTTTTACCCGATCAGAACCTCATTGCCATCTTGTATAAAACTGCCTGAGGCAAATGGAAATAATTTTGAATTAAAGCCTCAATTCTTTAACACTCTTCCAAAGTTTCATGGTTTAGAATCAGAGGATGCATACTTCTTTGTTAGGGAATTTGAAGAAGTGTGCCTCATGATGCGTATTCCCCAGCTAGGAGACGATGCCATTAGGTTACGTTTCATACCCTTTTCCCTAAAGGACCTAGCTAAAAATGGTTGTACAGTTTGGCGGTAGATTCAATTACAACGTGGGACGATTTCGTCAAGACCTTCTTGAAGAAATTCTACCCAATTCACAAAACTGCCCTCATTAGAAAGAATATCATGCAGTTTAGGCAAGAACCGAGTGAACTATTTTGGAGATACTTTGAGCGACTCAAAGATCTCCTAACTCAGTGCCCTCATCATGGTGTGGAGAAATGGCGTCAGTGCCAGATTCTCTACGATGGTTTAGATTATCAAACGAAAACTCTATTAGAAACCATGTGTCAGGGAGGGTTCTTGCAAAAGGATGAGAATCAGGGTTGGGATTTATTTGAGGATTTAGCTGAGAAAATCCTGCAATGGGAGCCAGCCTCAGAAAAACTAAGGAATTCACAATCTATAACTTCAAGAGAAGAGCTCCTATCCCTAGAATCATACATAGCTACAGAAGCTAAGATTGCAACCCTAATGAGGAGAATAGAGGCTCTAAAAATCAAAGAGCCAGCCAATGTCAACCAAATCAACCCACCACCAATTCACAATCCGGGTTGTTCACACTGTCAGACACCGAATCATGTCTTTGAAGAGTGCCCTGTTTTTCATACCCAGCAAGTGCCACCGGAACATGTGAATGCGGCCTACTCACGGCCGCCACACAATCCGTACTCACAGACATACAACCCCAGTTGGAGAAATCACCCAAAATTTTCTTGGGCCCAGAACAATTCTTCTAGGCCAAACTTTCCTAATAATTTTCTCCATCCCACTCGTCCAACAAATTTCCCTAGTCAAGCTCTATCTTCCTCCTCACAAAGTTTACCAATGAAAAAGAAATTCAGCAAACTAGAGGAGAGCATGGAAGCTTTTATGAAGTCCCAAGCCGCCTTCATGCAAAATCAGGGACAAACACTGAGCAATCATTCACAGGCTATATCAAGATTGAAAATACAGATAAGCCAGTTAGCTAGCTCTCTAAGTGAAAGACCAAAGGGTACTTTACCTAGTCAGCCGCTAGTTAACCCTAAAAACGCCAATCAAGCATATGAAATTCAGGATCCTTCGATCAACCAGTGCAATGTTGTTCACACACTTTGATCTGGAAAGAAGGTAGACAACCAGGTCTACCAACAAACAAATCATGTCCACATTGATCTACTCCAGCCTCCACCTCTGCTAGTTCCTCCCAATCTACTCCACAAACATCTGACGAGGACAAAGCTGCTGAACAAGTTTATAAGCCTGTAGCACCCTTTCTCAATAGGCTTAGGAACAACAATAAGAATATGCAAATGGAGAAGATGCTTGAGATGTTTAACCAGATCAAACTGAATGTGCCTCTTCTTGACTCTATCCAATAAGTCCCAGCTTATACCAAATTTCTTAAGGATATGTGTACGAAGAAGAGAAAGACAAATGTTCCCAAGAAAGTGTTCTTAGCAACCAATATAAGAGAAATTATGTATGGTCCCATTCTGGTGAAATACAAGGATCCCGAATGTCCCATAATTTCCTGCACCATAGAACAAACAGATATTAGCAGAGCACTTCTTGACCTAGAGTAAGTATCAACTTGCTACCTCTCTCAGTATACCAACAACTTGGGTTGGGCGAGCTGAGTCCAACTCGAGTCACCATTCAGTTAGCTGACCGATATGTGAAAATCCAGAAGGGGAAATCACGGATGTCCTTATCTGGGTCGGAGATTTCATCTACCCCGTTGACTTCATTATGCTTGAGACCCAAGCTGTGTCAAATCCGTGGTCTGAAACTCCAGTCATCTTAGGGCGCCTATTCCTTACTACAGCCAATGCCATAATCAACTGTAGGAACGGGTCCATGCGATTGACCTTTGGAGACATGACGAAGGAAGTCAATGTCTTCAATCTTGGAAGAGATCCCAGGGATATTAATGATCAGACTTTTAAGGTCAATCTATTGAGCATGAGGAAAGCCTGGAGATGGAAACAGAGGCAGAGTTTGATCTGGAGTCTGAGGATTTTAATTTAGACCAGATCATCGATCGGTAGTGGACTGGACGTCAAGCCCAGGTGTACCTCATCACGGGAATGAAAGTCCAGATATTACCTTTAGTGAAGCAGCACCTTCCCTAGAGCTAAAAGCCTTACTTGAAGACCTCAAGTACGCCTACCTTGGCGGAAGAGAAACCCTGCCAGTCATCATAGCATCCCACCTGACTGAGCGACAAGAGGACAGCTTAATGTCTATTCTGAAGAGACATAGGGAAGCCATTGGATGGACGATGAAGGATATCAAAGGGATAAGTCCACCCATAGTTCAACATAGAATCCATTTAACCGATGAAGCAACTCCCAGGAGGGACCCACAGCGCAGGCTTAACCCACCCATGCAAGAGGTAGTAAAAGCAAAAATTTTAAAGCTATTAGATAATGGGATCATTTATCCCATTTCTGATAGCCAATGGGTTAGTCCTGTTCATGCGGTCCCGAAGAAAGCTGGCTTTATGTTGGTTGAAAATGAGCAAAAAGAGTTGGTACAAATAAGACTGCCTACCAATGTTCGTATTTGTATCGACTACAGAAAGTTGAATGCAGCCACCCGTAAAGACCACTTCCCGCTACCCTTCATAGATCAAATGCTTGAACGTCTGGCTGGACACGAGTACTATTGCTTCCTAGATGGGTACTCAGGATACAATCAAATCCCCATTGCTGCAGAAGACCAGGAAAAGACCACGTTCACCTGCCCGTTCGGAACGTTCGCTTATCGACGCATGCCCTTTGGATTGTGCAATGCTCTCGCAGCATTCCAACGGTGCATGCTCAGTTTGTTCTCTGACATGGTGGAGCGTTTTCTTGAGATTTTCATGGATCACTTCTCCATCTACGGAGATTCATTTGAACAATGTCTTCATCATCTTGAGTTGGTTCTGCAAAGATGCAAGGAAAAGAACTAACTCTAAACTGAGAGAAATGTCACTTCATGGTGAGACAGGAGATTGTCCTAGGCCATGAAATTTTTAGGAGAGGCATTGAAGTGAACAAGGTAAAAGTAGAAGTGATTGCTAAGCTTCCACCACCCAAAAGCATCAAGGATATTAGATCCTTTCTAGGGCATGCTGGATTCTACCGACGGTTCATAAAGGATTTTAGTAAGATCGCTAGGCCCTGAACCAACCTGCTCACAAAGGATGTACCTTTTGATTTTAACGATGAATGTTTTAAGTCATGGGGGAAGCTTAAACAAGAACTTATTTCTGCTCCTAATTGGGCACAACTATTTGAAATCATGTGCGATACCTCTGATTTTGCTATTGGCGCTGTTCTAGGACAGCGTATCGACAATAAGCAGCACGTGATTTATTACTCGAGTAGGACCTTAAATGACGCCCAACAGAATTATACAACAACCGAGAAGGAATTCTTGGTCATTATCTTTGCATTAGAGAAGTTTCGGCCCTACTTGTTAGGATCGAAGACGGTGATTTTCAAGGATCACTTGAACTAAAATACCTCATGACCAAGAAGGAAGCAAAAGCCCGATTGATTCGGTGGATCCTTTTGCTTCAAGAATTTGACCTGAAAATTAGGGATAAAAGAGGTATAGAAAATGTGGTCCCTGATCATCTATCATGAATTCCGAACGCACCTATCATACAAGCTCCGATCAACGAGGATTTCCCAGACGAGTGCATCCTGGCCATTTTCAAGGAACCCTGGTATGCGGACATAGTCAATTATCTGGCCACTAGACAAATACCTGCTGACTGGACAAAGCAAGACCAGTGTCGTTTCTTTGCCCAAGTACGGTACTTCTTTTGGGAAGAGCTGTATCTTTTTAAATATTGTCCCGACCAAATTATTCGACGATGCATACCAGAGGAAGAACAGAGAAGTGTGCTAAGCTTTTGTCATGAACTTGCATGCGGAGGACACTACGGTCCCCGCTAGACTGCAGAGAAAGTTTTACAGAGTGAGTTTTACTGGCCCACTTTGTTCAAAAATCCATTCCACTTTTGCAAGACATGTGCAAATTGTCAGAAGATTGGGAAATTTCAAGAAGTGACATGATGCCCCTGAACCCGATCTTAGAAGTTGAAATTTTTGATGTTTGGGGTATCGACTTCATGGGACCATTCCCTAATTCCTTCGATAACCAGTTCATTTTGGTTGCTGTCGATTACGTCTCTAAATGGGTAGAAGTTGTGCCAACAAAAACCAATGACAACAAAGTGGTTGTCAAATTTCTCAAAGAAAACATCTTCTCCCGATTTGGCACCCCCAGAGTGATGATTAGTGATAATGGATCGCATTTCTGCAATAGAGTTTTTGAAGCTCTGATGCGAAAATATTCCATCAATCACAAGTTATCTACTCCGATCATCCCCAGACAAATGGGCAGGTCGAAGTCACCAATCGACAAATCAAGCTCATTTTGAAAAAGACAGTCGGACAAAACTGAAAGGATTGGTCGGTCAAACTCAACGATGCATTATGGGCTTACCGTACTGCTTTTAAGACAGTTCTCGGGATGTAAGGAGAACGATGCATTATGGGCTTACCGCACTGCTTTTAAGACAGTCCTCGGGATGTCTCCTTACAGAATCATATTCGGAAAAGCCTGTCATCTGCTAGTCGAGTTAGAACACCGTGCCCTATGGGCCATTAGGCAACTTAATTTTGATCTGAGTAAGGCCGGTGAGTTAAGGAGACTGCAGATCTCAGAATTAAAGGAGATACGGAATGAAGCTATGAGAATGCTCGGATCACCAAAAGCAGGACTAAATTTTTTTATGACCAAATCATAAATCGGAAAAACTTTGCGTCGGGAGACAAGGTTCTGCTGTACAACTCTAGGCTTCATATTTTCGCGGGAAAGCTGAAGACGCATTGGTCTGGACCATTCATTGTGCACACCGTTTTCCATACGGTGCTATGATAATTGTTGATCCTAAGAGCAATACGGAATTTAAAGTGAATGGGCAAAGACTGAAGCCCTTTTTAACCACTAAGCCTGCATCACCGGCTGATAGTGTGCTGACTCTTTTTGCCCCGTCATATACCTAACCACAGCCATCAACACCGCAACTAAAAAATATAATATATATATATATATAATACTTATTGTTTATATGATTTCCCCTTCTATATTTTTTGACATTTATTTCGCCTATTCGCAATTGGCCGGCCTGACTCGACGAAGGCGGTAACATCATTCTTCATCCTATTTATTGCATTTGCATTTACATGACATTCATTGAGGACAATGCATTAGATAGGTGTGGGGGGGGGGTGCTAACACTTTCACTTTTTCTTTTTCTTTTTTTACTTAAAAAAAAATCTCCAGAATGAAAAAAAAAATTCATACTCTTTATAAAAATACCAAAAGGTTGTAGGAATTAAGGGAACCTTATTAAGGAATCTTTATTTTAGCCTAAATAAAAATGAAACATTGATTTGACTAAGAGTTGGGAGGGATAAGGAAAATAACTTATACATTTTATTTAGCCTTAGTAGAATATGCATAAACCACACACACATGCTTGGGATTTAGAGACACAACTCTGAAAAAAGAAAAAAATGCTGGATAATTGTGCCTCAAGAAGCATGATTACTCACGCCAAAAAAAATTAGTAATAATAAATATTTATAATATAAGTAAATCTTGATTTCGTGGCCTACACTACTTGCATATTTGACCTGAGGGGTGTTTTTTCCACCTGGTTCCCTAAAACCATCTGGTTTGGGAGTCATCGGTTTGATATGTGTTACATGAGTGAAGTAGAAAGTCTAATGAAACTAAGAATAATAGATAAATATTAATAAAATTAAATATTCAAAGTTGAGTTGAGAAATCCCAAGCACATCACACTTACACATTATGCATATCTATCTAAAGCAAAATAACAGAATGAGTTAGAAGTACAAGATCTTTTCTAAATTTAAAGAAAAATCATAATTACTTCTTTTATAAAGGCTAATGTATAGGAGGACTTATGAGGGTTGAACCTAATTCTTACATCATTCGGTCATTTTTACTTAGATGATTGAAAATTCTTTTTCTTGAAAGAGGTTTGCTAACAACTAAATATTTTTCTTCACTTACTAGATTTTGTGGGTGCAATCCGCTGAAAACCCTCAGGAGACAACACTCCTCCTCTAGGGGATAGAGGTTTAAAGGCTTATTGCACATGCTCAGTGCAATTGCGTCACCTGCGAAAGTGGTATAATAATTTTCTTATTTTTGTTTTGCTCGGGACGAGCAAAAAGATAAGTGTGGGGATGTGATTAGTCTCTAATTTTGTATAATTTTTATCACATTCGCATATTTATTTGATATAAAATTCTACTAATAAAGCTTTGCTTGCTTGATCCTAGGTTCATGGTGTGCAAATAAAGAAGAAGACCCTAAATCACCATTTAAAAGGTGATTAAAGGCCTACCAAGTAGCCACTGACCTTAGGGAGGAGATTTTATCAGCCCAGGACATTAAATCTTGAATCCAGAAGACCCAGCTGATAGGAGACAGAAGGGACGGCACGCTGCCCTAAGCCAGGCGCGCGCCGCCCTGGCAGGGGCGCGGGCGCGCCCGTGCTTTGGGCCAGGGGTTGTCCCCCTGGCCTCCTTTCCCCTGGTGCCTGTAAATACCCCCCAAGGGTTCTTCAGAAGGAGATATCCAGAGCTTTAGGATCTTTATGTTAGTTTGATTTTGGAGTTGTAGCTGTTGTTGTTTTTCTTCTTCTTCTAGCTAGTTTAGCCATTAGAGTGAAAGAGAGAGAGAGTGTAAAAGTTATATTTGGAGGGTGACAAGCTAATACAAGTAATTATTTCTCTTTCTGCTTTCCATTTATTATTTGCTTTCATTTGCTTCTATCTCTTTATTTTAGTGTAACGCCTTTTCTCTTTATCTCTTCTCTCTTGTTGTTTCCTTTACTACCATGTCTAACTAACTCCTTCATTGCATGGCTAACTAACTACTAACCCACTAATCTCTAACAACTTGATTGATAACCCAAATGAGTAAAATAGTGTCAAATAAGCCTTGTGCAAACGAGAGCTATGACATCTTAAGACGAGGGTTCTAACTCTAACTTTCTTACAAGTATTAGCTCTCTTATATTTCATGCTTAACGGGTTTTTGATGATCTATAGAGTTTACACTTTACTTATTTTTGTAAGTTAGAGATTTTTCTTTTAACTATGCTGATACCATTAGTGCACTTGTGTCTTCCCGTATTTTCGCCTTCAATTGGATCTTGATAAGAGAATGTCCAAGTTTTTGTCGTGTAAAGCTAAAATTAAAGGAAGAACTTTCACTCGATCTCCACATGAATAGTTCCTATGCATAAGGGTTATGCTTGCCTATGATCCATCGTGAGGCCACATCTTCAAGAAGTTAGAGATTAGTGGGAGAACTTAGTAGAAAGTTAGCCATGCGCTTTTACCATTAAGAAAAATCATTTTTACAAACCACGAAACAATTCCAAATAATTCTTGAAACCAACTTGTTTTCAAATTCTTTATTTGAAACAAAGAACTTTCTCTTTTCTTGAATAAAGAAGTCGCATCAAGCTTTCATCGCTCTCCCTCCTTGTGGATACGACCCATATAGCCATTTCGCTACTACGGAGGAATCGCAAAAGTAGTAACATCGACCCACATTCCTTTACTTATTCTTGTGCTTGCTTTTTGCCGATCAAAAGACGTGGGTTAGTGGCGTCACCTCAGCAGTTCAGACTTAGATTCTTCAGTTGATGAAGAGCTTGATCGCCTCATGGCTCAAATGCGAGAAGCTCACTTAGCGGCACAGGTAGCAGCCAAGGCGGTATCTTCAGATTTGAAGTCCTTGGAAACAAGGAAAATAAAAATTGGAGATGCCATTGATGCTTCCAACAGTACTCTTCTTGATGCTGAAGATAAAATTAAGAAGGCCAAAGAGATGATCAAGAGGGCCAATCTTCTCCTGTCCAAGGCTGGACCGGTGCGTCTCGAGGAGATCGCTCGGTTGGAGCAGCTCAGAGCCCAAAACGATGAAATCCTGCAGTAAGAGATAGCACAAGGACAACTTTGGCTGAAATTGAGGCTCGTCTGTCCCAGACAGCGAACTTTAATGAAGCTGAGTTGAGATCGCAGGCTTTATCAGAGCTGCTGAAGAGAGAAAGAACAAGCTGGCCACCCTTGAAGAACGGATCAAGTCCTACGAAGTACCATCTAGCTTGTAATCCATGTATCTTTTTTTTCTTCTTTTTGAATCAATAAAAATAATTTTATTTGACTCTTCTGTTGTATTTTCTTTTCATTTTATCTTCTGAGTTTGCAATAATTTTAAGTTAAATTATAACTCTCAAAAAAAAACGAGACAACAGTATAGTCTTTCAACTTATACCATAAGAATATTTAACTAATCTATTCAGAGGCCGACAACATGATAAAATTAGTTATTTGATAAATTATCGCCAATAAGTTTGAGAAATGACCCGATTCAGCGAATTTGACGATCTTGCTGTTCAGAGGTAAATATTAACATAACAGATTAAAGATCATCAGATTTATAAATTGGTTGTGATGAACTAGACACCACGACAACGTGATGAAGTTGAGTTTGTCAATTCAGACTTAGAAAAAAAATTTGTCTGTTGTTCAAAGGTGACGAACTGGACATAAAACAAAAATGAAGAGTCCCTACTGGACTGGAGATATTGAAATTTAGCTATCTGTCGATTCAGAGGTGATAAAACTGGACATGATCGATTGAGAAACCGCTAAGCTCAAAATTTTGTCACTCAGAGGTGATAATCTGGACATGATGACAAAATGAAGGTGAAGCCGATTTTAGGGACCCGTCTATTCATAGGTAATTGGCTGAACATGATAGACTAAAGCACACTAAACTTCGAACCGCTTCCAGAGGTAGTCGTATTAACTTGGCAGCTAGTCTACAAAGGACTGCAAAGGTGGATTGGATCTGGGCTCCTGTTGGTTCAGGGATAGTTGACTGGATATGACCAACTAAGAGATCTCAGGCTTGCAATATGCTGTTCAGAGGTTTACTGTTAACATGACAACAAGAACTTCCGGCCTTGAAGGAGGAAAGGAGAACAAAGGTATGAACTCATCTGTTCAGAGATGGTAAACTGGACTTGACAGTTTGAGTACCATAAAGGGGAAAGCTCTAGACATCCGTCAGTTCAGAGGCAATGTGGACATAACCGATTGGAAGTTGCCAGACTCAGAGCCCTACCATTCAGAGGTGGCGAACTGGACATAACGACAAAGGGATAGTCCCTACCGGACTAGAAGACGAGACTTGGTTATCTATCGGTTCAGAGATAACATGGACATAACAGATTGAGAGGCGACCAAGCTCGGGATTTTTACTGTTCAGAGGTGGTGAACTGGTCATGACAGTAAAAAGAAAGAATTCCACTGGGGAAATAGGATTTGATCACAAATTCTGTGAAGAAATTAGTATTTCCTTCGGATATCATTTGGAAGAAATTATCAGAGGTATATTGTTAACGTGACTACCAGGAAAGTCCACTAAGGACTGAAAAAGAAAATAATACACTTTAAGGAGAGTCTACCAGAAACTCGCTGGGGAGTTAGAAACTGAGTTCCCATAAGAGATTCTATATCAGAGGTAATTGTTAACGTAACAAAAAGAGCTCCGTGGGGATTTTGAAGAGGATTTGTAAAGCAGCCTGTCAGAGGTGTTTGAACATAACAACAATATAAATGCACCTGTCGTTCTAATAAGAGAATGGCAAGTGGAGTTTTGATCTGTTTGGGATATTGATTTTATCCGCCTGAAAATATGTTAGAGTCTTACTACCAGAGGTTTAATGTTAACATGATAGGTTTGACTTATGATTTATTTGTAAGAGAAATGAATAGTATTTTATGTGATCCTACCATTCCACGGATAGGAATTGATAAGTAATTTTGGAGAGGAATCAAATGGAATCAGGTCCCTTTAGGATTTTTAGCAAACCCTCAGCGATCAACGGGTTTGGTATGCCTTTACCAACTACCGTTTGAGTTGGGCTAGCTATGCTATTTCCCTCAGCACGATGAGTTATTGAGGACATAAAAGCCAACATTTTCCTCTATCCTTAGCCGTTAGAGGCGTTGGATCATTTTGTTACTTTAAGTAACGTAATGTATCTCCTGGGTTCTCACTCCGTAGATGAGCTGGGGATTAAAGAAGTGGATATGAATTCCGCGAGAACTTTGTCTAAAGATTAACCTTCCTCGTGGAGTCCCCTTTGATCCTTATTTTGTTGCCATGTTTTGAGATGAACGTGAAAACAGTGGAAAGGTTCTGTAAAAGAATGTGTCACGAACCTTCTTCAATGAGTTTGGCTTGATAAGCCATCAGATAAACTCATTTGATCATCCATTCGATCGGTTATCATGTTTTGATATGAACGTGGAAACAGTAGAAAGGTTCTGTAAAAGGATGCGTCACGAACCTTCTTCAATGAGTTTGGCTTGATAAGTCATCAGATAAACTCATTTGATCTTCCATTCGATCGGTTACCATGTTTTGATATAAACGTGGGAACAGTGGAAAGGTTCTGCAAAAGGATGCGTCACGAACCTTCTTCAATTAGTTTGGCTTGATAAGTCATTAGATGAACTCAATTGATGTTCCATTCGATCGGTTACCACGTTTTGATATGAATGTGGGAATAGTGGAAAGGTTCTGCAAAAGGATGCGTCACGAAACTTCTTCAATGAGTTTGGCTTGATAAGTCATCAGATAAACTCATTTGATCTTCCATTCGATCGGTTATCATATTTGATATGAATGTGGGAACAGTGGAAAGGTTCTGCAAAAGGATGTGTCACGAACCTTCTTCAATGAGTTTGGCTTGATAAGTTATCAGATAAACTCATTTGATCTTCCATTCGATTGGTTACCACGTTTAATATGAACGTGAAAACAGTGGAATGGTACTGCAAAAGGATGCGTCACGAACCTTCTTCAATGAGTTTGGCTTGATAAGTCTTCAGATAAACTCATTTGATTTTTCATCTAATTGTTTGGACCCTTTGGTCGTTGGGTCAAGCTTCGATCGATCGAACATAAGCAGGAAGGTATGCCATCACTGTATATAGAAAAGTCAAGCTAGATAAACCATCCTTCTGCTTATAAAGAAGAATTCCTGAAACTGTTGCTTAGGCATGCTTGACTTTAAAATATGACCTATTCTTCTAAGTTGAAGATAGGTGCATTGACAAGGCTAAAAATTTGACATTTTGCCTTTATCTTTTCTTCGATGTTTACGTCATGCATCATAATATCACCTATGTTCGATCGACTCGGCGTCACTCGACCATGAAATGATCCATTGAATGAGGAAAGAAGCTTTTGTTTGTTGCTTTTCCAGACATCTTGAATCCAAACCCTAATCCATCTTCTTGATCAGGGTGGAGCTTCGATCAGAGATATACTATTAGCTTGTGTTGAGAAAAGTGACAAGGCTAAAACTGAAGTTTTATACTTTGTCATTGCTTTAATGTTGACATCATGCATCACCAATGTTCAATCGGTTCGGCATCGATCGACGGTGATGTAATCTGATCATAGGATTGTTTCTGACGAGTTTATAGGTGAACTAGAGAAGAGTGACAAGGCTAAAACTGAAGTTTCTAACTTTGTTTCTTCTTCAATGTAATAAGCATTCGATCAGCTTGGCACTGATCGACGGTGACATGATCCGTTAAAGAAAGAAAGAAACTTTTCTTTAGCACTCTTCCAAACATCTTGGATCTGAAAGTTCTGATCAGAGGTGTAATGTTAACCTGATCATAAGAAGGATTTTGTCAAAGATAGTACTTCTTCAAGAATCTACCATTGATTGGCATCATGAGTGTATCACCGTCGGGGGTTATAAGGCGGTATACTCTATTTGAGTAGACTGTTTCTATTATGAATGGTCCTTCCAATTTGGACTGAAATTTGCCTCTGTTTTTGTGCGTCAAGACCATGGGTCATCTGATGGCTAAAACCAAATCTTCTTTCTGGAATACCCTTTGCTTAACCTTTTTATTAAAGGCTTTTGAGATTCGAGTTTGGTATAACTCAATGTGTTGTTGTACTTGTAGTCGTTTCTCATCTAGGGCTTCGATTTCTTGAAGACGTAACTGATCATTGTCTTCCTTAGTCATCTTGGTTGCTAAGGCGACTCATAGCGGCGGCATCTGGATCTCTAGCGGTATGACTATCTCATACCCGTACACCAGAGAAAAAGGCGGATTGCCTGTTGGGGCTTGGACCGTAGTTCGGTAAGCCCAAAGACATTCACTGAGCTTCTCAATCCAATCTCGTTTACTGGATGAAACAAATTTCTTGAATAGCTTGATAATTATCTTGTTGAATGCTTCCGCCAAACCATTAGCATCAGGGTTATAAGCGGTTGACACCACATTCTGAATTCGGTACTTATTGTAGAACCGATAGAATACTTGGCTTGCAAATTGGGGACCATTATCATGAATAATCTGCCTGGGGACACCAAACCGATGAATGACATGGTGTTTGATAAAGTTGACCACGTTAGAAATTTTAACTTCAATAAGTGGCATAGCCTCTGCCCATTTTGAGAAATAATCAGTTATTGTTAAGATGAACCGATGACCTTTTGTTGATGAGAGGCTGATCGGTCCTACAATATCGATTCCCCATGCCTCGAATAGCACGAAGCAACAGTCGGGTGAAGTAGCTCTAGAGGTTGATGTTTAAAGTTTGCATGAATTTGATAGGCTTTACACCTCTGTGCATACTTAATGGCATCAGCTATCATGGTTGGCAATAATAACCGAGTTTATGTAATCGGTCTTTGAGTTTCGGACCTAGTTGATGGGCTCTACATATACCATCGTGTGCCTCTTTAAGCACTTCTTGTGCTTCCGAATTAGAAAGGCAACGGAGCAAGATACCGTTATATGAGTGACAGTATATTATTTTTACTATTGGATCATAGTAAAAACGGAGAGATCTTCGTCAAATAGAAGCTTTTTCTTTAGGATCATCTGATAATATGTCATGCAAAGCATAGTCGATGAAAGAAAACCGTCAATCTCTTGGTTCAAAATCTATTGAAGTTACACAGACTTCATTAGTTTCCAACATATGTTTAGGAAAAATAAGGTGTCGAGTAGACACTATAGGATAATATGTTGTATCGATTGGTAAGGCCAATATAGCTGCTAGCACAGCCAAAGCATCTGCCTTAGTGTTTTGGAAGTGAGACACATGACCGATGTAAAAGCCATCGAATGAATTAGCCATTTTGATGACTTTATGATGATAAGGCACCAAGTCCTCGTGTCGAACTTCGAATTCACCTTTAGCCTGATTGACAATGAGCTTTGAATTATCATAAGCTTCGAGATAGCATACCCCCATTTTATGGGCGAGTTGAAGGCCGATGAGTAGAGCATTATATTTCACAATATTGTTAGAACAAGGTTCCGTCAATGAAAATGCCCGAGGGAGGACATGATTTTGTGGTGAGATAAATACCACCCCCATACCAGAAATTATCTTGCCTTTAGGGCCTATTCTTGATGCTCCATTAAAGAACATATGCCACATTTCGTCCTCCGAAATCATGTTCAATTCGAAAATCTCATCTGGAATATTTTCATGAAGTTTTGAGCTTTCCAGAACTGGATGGGCGGCCAGACAGTCTGCAAGTGTCTAACCTTTGACTGCCTTCTGAGGGACAAAGAACATGTCATACTGAGATAGGAGGATGGCCCACTTAGCCAACCTTGAATTTAGTGATCCTGATTTTTTCATGAGGATACGTAAAGGATTAACTCTAGAAATGACATGTATGGTTTCGCCGACCAAGTAATGTCGTGTCTTTTGAATGGCAAAGACAAGAGCTAAACGTTCTTTTTCAACACAGTTATACCGGGACGCAGCTCCTATCAGAGTCTAGCTCAGATAGTAAATGACCATCATTATTCTTTTGAGTAAGAAGAGCGCCTAGAGAATGGTTCATAACTTTTATATAAAGCAGGAATGATTTTCCAGATGTGGGAGCCACTAGGACTGGAGGTTTAGTGAGGTATCTTTTGATATCCTCGAAAGCTTCCTAACAGGTTTTATCCCATATAAAAGAAACACCATTTTTCATAAGCTGGGTGAATGGTTGACAATGACCCGAGAGATTTGCGATGAATCTTCTGATATAGGCCAACCTACCTTGCAGACCCCTGAGCTCTTTGAGATTCTTAGATGGATGCATGCTCTGAAAAGCTTTGACCTTGTCTGGGTCAAGATGAATTCTTTTTGATGTGACAATGAATCCTAGGAACTTGCCACTTGAAACCCCCAAGAAGGACTTTGTTGGGTTCATTTTCAGCCGATGGGCTCGCATTATATCGAACATTATTTTTAGGTCACGAAGATGATCATTCTTATCGCGACTTTTGACAGCAATGTTATCGACATAGCATTCTACCATTTTTCGGAGGTGGCTATTCATTGCACGTTGATAAGTTGCTCCCGCATTCTTTAATCTGAAGGGCATCACAGTATAGCAGTATACCCCCAACAGTATCCGGAATGAAGTATGTCTTTCGTCCTCTGGGTACATCTTGATTTTATTGTACCCTGAGAAGCCATTCATAAAAGAAATTCTCTCAAAGCTAAAGGTATTGTCAATCATGACGTCAGTGATGGGCAATGGGAACTCATTTTTAGGGCAGGCTGCATTGAGATCGCGGTAGTCAACACAAACCCAGATTTTTTTCATTCTTTTTAAGAACGGGGATAACGTTAGCAACCCAATCCGGATGTTGCTCCTCCATATAAAACCACATGTGATGATTTTATGAACTTCAGTTTCAATAGCTTCCATAATGTCAGGGCAAAATCGTCATTGTTGTTGTTCACTGGCTTGACGTCAGGCTTAATGTTTAAATGATGCGTGGCTATTTGCTGATCAAGACCGGGCATATCTTCGTAATTCCATGCAAAGACAACGATATACTCTCGTACGAGCGCTATCAATTCTTCTCTTTCTAAGTGATAAACTTTCACTTATAGAGATGGGTTTAGGGTGATCCTGACTACCCAAATTAACCTGAATTACCCTATCCTCCGTGGGCAGTTCACATTATTCGAATCGCTTTTCTCACTGGAGATCGAGTTGCTGAGCCTATGGTTCATTGTCAAACGTTTCAATAGCCTCTTCATGCTCCAATTGATCGATCGAAGTCATATTGACGGAGAGATTCTTGAAAGGCATCCCCATACTAACATCTGACTCCCACTCAGATGAAGAGGCAGAATGTGATGGGATAGATTCGTTGTCTTCGGATTGAATCGGAGTAGGAGGTGTAACATATCCCAACCCCCTGTGTGTTTTATCATAATAATTAGTCGGCTTCCCTTTTAGCACGAAATTCCGTAGAAGACTGCGTCGTCCTTTTCTAAAGTTCAAACCTTTCCCATGGAGCAAATTGTATCCCATTTTTCGCATCATAAGGTGTGTTGACCGTTCGTAATGAAAAAATTGCGGGGGTTCTGACTCTGAGCTTGAATCTGAGAGTACAGACACTCGTAGTTGGGCCCTGTCGAATACTATCGGCAATTGACTCCTTTTGGATGAAGGGATCATAAAACAAACCCTTCTCCACACTCTACAGGCGTACTTGTCATGCTTAGCATGGGCAAAGGCATGTGTAGGGAGTTATTGTCAACAAATTTAAATAAGTCAACACTCTCAGGATAATCAAAAGTAATATTTTTATAATTACCCATTCGTCATTATCCCCAGTGGGATTATTACATTGAGGATCATTAAGATATGCTACAATTGGTTCACAAGCAAAGGTAGCTGGTGTGTCTTCTTCTGACTCTGAATCTGCTTCATTGCCACTATCGTCATCTTTAAGCAACAGTTCTTTTGATACTTTATTAGCTTCCTGATAAAGGATAACATCAGCAAAGTAATTTTTCACCCCTTTGAATGGTTATTTTTCAGCGAACACCGTTCGTACTGTTGCATTGTTTTCTACATACTTGAAGCACTGGTGCAGAGTAGAAGGAACGATCCATTTAGCATGGATCCAAGGTCGTCCAAGCAATAAGTCGTATGACGTGTCAGCGTTAATGACGTAACACGTTATTTCTGATTTCAGGTCTCCAACTCGACAACGAAGTCGAATCTTTCCCAGTGGGTGACTACTTCCTGCATTAAAATTGTATATCGTAGTAGTTATTACAGATAGCCGATAAATCGGTATCCCAAGGAAGTAGAGGAGCCTTTTGGGAATGATCCTGAGTGCGGACCCTGGATCACCCTATATCCTTTCGATGCACGTTGAGCAGATGTATCCAGTATAGTATAAAGGTTGATCGTGTTTATTGTCCTTGAGGAGCATGTACTTTTGATTGTACATGATGACATTCATAACACAAGGGTTGACTATCACCTTCAGGGGTCTCCGACATTGATGTCAGAAATGATTCTGAATGAGTCAGTGCGTCTCTGAGTGCCTCTTTTGTCTCTCTCGAGAGGCGAAGCAGCTCATGTATGATGATCCGAGCTGGAATATTGGCCAGTTTCGCCAATATATCAAAGCGAAAAGGAACGTCAAGCCCCGGGTCTGAAGGTCTCTTCAAGACGCGGTCAAACCCGACTTCCTTCTGCTTTTCTTTCCTAGAGTCGGGGCTGAAGCCAGAACAGGTATTTCTACTGCCGTCGTTGGTTGTTATGTCTCGTCAGTAGTTTTCTCGTACTGTCTTAGGTAAGATTTCCCAGGCCGAGTACATGTTGGTTGGGGTGCAACAGCCTGTGATGTGAAAGTATGTCTCTCGCTTTCAGAATCGTTGAGAGAAGCTATTGTTACGTTGTCATCATCTGGCAAAATAGAGACAACGTTGTAGGATTTTCCCTTTGACTTGGGCTTCTTTGAATCCCTTTGCTTACTTGGGAAAGATCTGGGTGCACCCACATGATTTTCTCAGTCTTCAATGTCAGGGGAACAAGACCTTTAGCCTCTTGCTGCTTAGCTAAAGGATTATTTATCTCCAGTCGTGCCTTAGGGATTGGAGGAGATCCATCAGGGACTGTGATCTTTGGCATAGTGCCGAATTCAAGAGTCACCATGTTTATTGTGACTTTCTTTTATTCTGACTTTAAAGTCAAAACCCTGGCATCGACCAAAACCTGAATTTTGTCCTTCAGGACAAAGCATTTGTTGGTAGGATGATGAACCTTCCTATGGAAGAGGCAATACTTGGGATCGCTTGTGCGTCCTACTTTATTAGGACGTCGGGCCTCTGGCAGTTTTAACTTATTCCCCTTTTGAAGCAAATGGAATATTGTAACCACCTGCTCATCTTTGAAGGAGTATTGCTTCAGAGGAACTTAAACTCTTGATTATTGACGCCGCGCTTCTTGGTCTTAGGAGGAGTATCCCCTGACAACTCCACGGACATAGTCTCTTTCTCTTTGGCTTGGAAAGATTGCACCATCTCGCCACGTCCTTTATTATTCATACCCCATTTTCCTTTAGGCATGGATGGCTCAAATTTTTTAGCTGACTACTCGACTATTCAGCTTGCTCAACCAGTTCTTTTCAGGTATGGGCTTTGACAGCTCCCATTCGAATCTCCACTTGGTCCAGGAAATTATGCCTACATGTCTACAACAACATAGGCAGTGACATTCCTGCTGGATACATCAGAGATAAGTTTCTGAACCGTTCAATGTAATCACGGACGGATTCTCCTTTTTTTTTGCACAGTGGAGAGAAGTTTATCCATGGTCACCTCAGTGTCGTTCTCATAGAAACGAGAGAGGAACCGAGTTTCTAAATCGATCCAGGAATTGATGGAGCCTGGTGAAAGGCTTCTGAATCAGTCGAAGGCTACTCCTTTGAGAGTACCAATAAACAATCTGGCCATAATAGCATCATTATCTATGACATTACCGGTCTGAGACTGAGAATAATAGATATGCTGGTTTGGCGAGCTTTTACCATCATACGTATGTATCGTAGGTGGCTTAAATTTTGGCGGGTATAGCACTGAATCCCATTCAAGTGGGTAAGGACGAGTCATGCCTGCCTTCTTCAATTTATCCCTCTGAACTAGGGATGCGATCTGAGCTTGGATGCCTTTAAGAACTTCAGCATCGATGGAAGAGCTTTTCTTTGACTTTTTAGTCTTAGGTTGCTCATCATCATTATGCTCCTCCTTATTATGATTGCTTCCGGTATCATTATTATTCCGGTTGGTGAGGAGTTGAGTTAGTATTTATTGGATGTTGTCCAAGGCTTCTTGCTGGGCCTTGGATGTCTACTCTTGAGCTTCCATCCGTCGGCGGAGGTCATCATTGCTGTTATCGGCCATATGAACCAAAACTCTGCCTGTTTGCACTGAGCTGACTGTTGCTGAAAAGGCATATCCACTAGCTTCTCCTCTATCATCAGACCATTGAATTAAACTTTTCAATAGTTCAGGTGACATTACACTAGTTGAAAAGGATGGCTGCTCATAGTTATAGGGTATTGCAACCCTGGATCTTGTGCCTCGGAACACACCTTCCTCTCCTACTAAGATTTGACCCAAGTCAGGGCTATAGTTTGAGTCTGGAGAACTGAACGAAGGGAAATTAGCATCCCGTCGCCCTCGTCTGCTCCTGAGCGGTTCACGTCCCCTTCCTATTGATCGAGGCAGAACTAACACTCAAAAGTGTGTATTTATGAAACCGATGAAAAAGCTCGAATGTGCTAATGTACCCTCGATACTTCCGTTATAGCATTGGCTCAACGGGTCGTATCCACAGGGAAGGGAGGTGATAGAAGCATTGACAGTTTCTATTCACGTTATTTGTTAACAATTCTTCTTTGTTAAAAGAATTAGAAAGAAAGTGAAAAGAAAAAGAAATCCAGAATGTGGTAGGTGAAGAGAACAATGAAAACAGCGAAGAAAAATAAAAGAGAAGTGGTTTGTAAAATAAGTAGAAAAGAAGAAGAAGCTTGTGGTAAAGAAAATGAAAACAAAGACAAACAAAGAAGCGGTGAAAACAACAATAAAAAAATACTTTGAAAAATAGTTTCTAAAGCAAAAAAGAAAACTCATGGCTACTAACTACTAATTGATCTACTAACCATGCTAACCTCTTCTTGATAGTTGCCTCACATTTGATCCTCGGCCATCACTAATCCTTGACTTCAAGAGACGATACAGAGCATGGCAAATGAGATGGTTCATCACATTCAAAACTTTGCAACAAGAACAAGCTAATACAAACATTAAATCATCAGACCAATAGAAGGAAGCATGAAATAAGAGAGTTGCTTGGTTAGCAAGTTAGCAAGTTAGATGTTAGAACCCATCATCATGAGCCATCAATGGCTCTTGCAAGAGCAAGGCCTTAGTAGAGGCTACTTAATTTATATGGATTATCAAGTAAGTGGTTAGATGGTTAGTGGTTAGTAGTTAGATTGCCATGAGAAGAAAAGTTAGCAAAGCATCATGTAGAAGATGAAGGAGATTACAATGGAGGAGAAAGGAGGCACCTTTACATAGACTGTCACTATCTATTACATCAATCCCTCTCTATCTCTCTCTATAAATCTCTCAGCCTTACTACAATGATCTAAAAAGAAATGAAAATACAAGAGAAATGAAGAGTACCTACCTACACTACACTAAACTTCTCCTAGAATCAGAACCTACTCCTAAAAAATGAAGACTGCCTCGTTCTGGACCTATGCAGGGTTTTTATAGGCGAAGGAAACCTCTGGAAGACGAGACGGGGCCACGCGTCGAAACTCGACGCGTGGGCCCACAAAAGTGCCGCAGAAGCTCGGCATTTGCCGCATTTTCTCGGCACTTCCAAGGAGTTAAATCCCTGGTTTTGGTGCGGGGATCCATCTTGCTTCGAGGAGCTTCCTCTTATATTCTGTTTCTGGTAATTTCGTCCGCATATTCGTCTGACGTGCGCAAGAGGCTAGGTTCGACGTATCTTCTAGATAATCCCTTACTTGGCCTTCAAGTAATGCGGATTTAATTACCCTAAATTGGGTTTAATTAAACTCTTATTACACCTTTGCCCTTGAACTTTGGATTTACCTGCAATAAAGACCAAAATACGATTTAGACAGACAATTTATTCATAAATCGGTGGGAGAATGCGATATAATAATGCAGAATTGTAGACTGATCACACCCCCACACTTATCTTTTGCTCGTCCCAAGCAAAATAAGAAAAGAAAACTATACTACAAATGTTATTATACCACTTTCGCAGGTGATGCGATTGCACTGAGCATGTGCAACAAGCCGTTAAACCTCTAGGTTACCCCTAGAGGAGGAGTGTTGTCTCCTGAGGGTTTTCAGCGGATTGCACCCACAAAATTCATAAAAAAAGAAGACAAATGTTAGTATTTTGAAAACACATTTTGAAAGAGAGACATGTTTTCGAACTATTTTTGTAAAAATATAAGTGATCTAAGGTCATAAGTCCACCAAAAATCATTCTTCCTTAAACTTAGCCTCTATGCAAGATCTTATCTTCAATTAAGGTAAGAATTCGAAATTGGATTGAATATTTTATCTTTCATAAAACCTAGATAATATGCACATTATGATAGTGAAGATTTCTAGGATTTCAACTCTAACCATCAAGCCATTTATTTATATATTGTTTTCTCTTTTTTTTTCTTCCCTTAGTTTTCTTAGGCTTTCTAGTTCACCCATGTAGCGAGCCTATAACCGATGACTCCCAGACCAGACGGTTTTAGGGCACCAGATGAGAAAACATCCCTCGGGTTTAAGGACTCGAGTGAACAAGGCCACAAAACTAAGGGGGATTATTTGCTTCTTTTGACCACCGTTAGGCGTGAATAATCATGCTTCTTGAGGCATAGTTATCCAGCTTAATAAGTGATATTTTCTTTTGACCACCGTTAGGCGTGAATAATCATGCTTCTTGAGGCATAATTCTCCAGCTTAATAAGTGATGATGTTTTTTTTATTTTTATTTTATTTTACGGCATTTAAGGTCTTTGTTTCCATCCCAAAAATATGTAAGTGTGATGTGCATATTATCTAAGGCAAAAAATTAAAGATAAAATTATCTCCCCAATCTTTCATACTTAGCCTATAATCTTAAACAAGATCCATTATTTCAACTAGGTTTAAGATGTCATAATTAAGGTTTCCTTAATTTCTAAGATCATCTTAATTTTCTTAAAAATAGATCAAAACTTTGTCTCTTATTTCAAAAAGTTTTTAAAGAAAGAGAAAATTCCTATACAAAAGGGAAAATTTCTAAAAGTATCCTAAAAGAAGTGTAAAAGAAAGAAAATCTAAAAACTCTATGTTAGTAAACCCTCCCCCACACTTATCTCATGCATTGTCCTCAATGCATCGTGATGTATGTATGCATGAAATAAATAGAGAGGGAAGGAAAAATCACCTCAAGGTGGTGGTTCCGGTGGTGGTCTGATTGGTCCACGAAATGCGGCCCAATCCAACTTGCGTGGAGTCCGGAGGAACCCACCAGAGACCTCAAGAATACAACCCACTAGAAAGATGTATATATTTATGATTTTTATTAAAAATTTTACCCCATCTAATTTTCAAATTTTCAAAATAATTTCAGAGTCAAACTTATCAAAACCCTTGTCCCAGAATGGAATGATTGATTTGGACTCAGGAAGTATAGGAACTAATACCGACTCAGGAAAAAGACTTAAGTCAAGTAAAGGTTCAGGAGTCGAGATTGGTTCAGGAAGTGGGTCCAAATCAAGAAAATGAAGCTCAAGTCCACATTCATTTCCCCATGATGGAATGTGACTATCGAAGATTGGTGATTCAAGTTCAGGAATGACAGGTATGGGAATCAAAACTGACTCGAAAATGTTACTCAAATCTGGTAACAAAATAGGAGTCAATAGTGATTCAGGAATTTGAACTGGATCACAAATTTGAGGATCAAAATCACATTCCTCATAGAGTTCAATTCCACAAAAATGAGAACTTGCCAATTTATCAATGAGACTTTCAAAAGTATGAAATTGGTCAAGTTCAATATGATCATCATAAATGATTGGTGATTCAATTTCACAATGGACTGGCACTGGATCCAATACTGACTCAGGAAAATGATTGAAATCAGGTGAAGATACCGGAGTCATAATTGAATCAGGAAGTAGAATTGAATCACTAATTTGAGGTTCATGATCATATTCATGCTCAAGTTCAATTTCAGGAAAAGGATAACTTGCCAAAATGTCAATGGGATTTGAAGTGTGGACAAGTTCAGGTGGATGTGCTGAAATTGAATCTTGATGTTCAAAATGACAAGAGTCTTGGGTCATATTAATAGAGTGTGGCATAGCTGAATTGGTCAAAGGTTGATAAGATAAAGTTTCCTCATTCCTATCAATGCTAACCATTGACTCAATTGTGTTTCCATCCTATTGATAGACTCGGCAGATGATTTTTGGAATTTTAGTGCGGACTCTTGCAAGACTTTTATCCTCTTTTCTAGATATGATGTATCTACAAGTGGTTGTTGTAGAAAAGGAGTGTAGGAATCTTGGTTTCCAAAATAATAGGAGTCATGGGTCAAATTGATAGAGTTAGAGATATTTGAATTGGTCAAAGGTGGTGAAGAGAGAGTTTCTTCATTTTTAAGAATGCGGACCATTTCACTCAAATGTGTTTCTATTCTATCAACAGACTGAAAAGTAGATTCCTGCAAGATTTCTATTCTCTGTTCTAGACTTGATTTTTCTACAAGTGGATGCTCTAGAATGGGAGTGTAGGAAGCGAAATCAGAGAATGAATATTGTGGACAAGGTGAATATGGTGGACAAGGAGGTTGAAAATTTGACTCGGGGGACGTGAATCCCCATTGACTCTGTGAGGAGTTGAAATTATTTTAAAAATTATAGTCATAAGAATGTGAGTATGGGTTGTATTGATTCGGATAAGGCCAACCCGGTGTATTTGGTTAGTGCATATTGTAAAACGCCGGGTTGGAATTATCCGAATAGAATGGGGTCGGTGTGAAATATGGATTCATATTTGGATTGAAAGAATTGTTATTGTTGAATTCCATTTCACAAAAAATCACAAACAAAAAGAAAGAATCAAACAACAAACAAAAAGAAAACAAAAAATTAAAACCAAGCCTATAGAAGGGTTGACCTAGACCTAGCCGAGATGTCCCTAGGGGCCAACGTCTATCAAATTTTATTAGGGCTTGGGTTGTGTGAGTGGGGAGGTGATTTTTGGGCTAAGAAAAGGTGATGAAATCCCACCTTATCTTGTTTGGGTTTTGCCCTTAAGTTCAATTTCGTGCAAGTGTGCAATATAGACAAGAATATAACACAAAGCGATAAATCACCCACGTGTTTGTCCTATGATATATGCAATGCCATATGTACATCTCCATCCAGATCACAGCAACTGAACAAAATATAGTATATTGGAATTGAATTGACACGTGCCTAAATGCAAATGTCTAAACCGTTTTAAAAGCATCCAAATACCATATTTTAGTTCTTTTATTTATTAAGGTGTGTAGGCAATCAAAGCAAGAAATATAGCAGTACAAATCTACTAGCTATTACAATGAACACATCCCAGCACAACAAGATACACAATGATTACAAAATGGCCGCGGTTGCGCGGCAAATGTCGCGTTTGCGCGGCGGTTCTTTCAAAGCTGGGGCCCTGATTTCAAGAGCAGGGAGATGCAAAGCTAGTTTATGTTCTGCAATATGAAGCACCTGTAAAGATTGTCCTGCACACCAAAACAGAGAAGACAATGTTAACAAAAATGTGAAAACAAAACCATTCCCATCCCCGGCAACGGCGCCAAAAATTGATGATCGAGGCGGAACTAACACTCAAAAGTGTGTATTTATGAAACCGATGTAAAAGCTCGAATTTGCTAATGTACCCTCGATACTTCCGTTATAGCATTGGCTCAACGGGTCGTATCCACAGGGAAGGGAGGCGATAGAAGCATTGACAGTTTCTATTCACATTATTTGTTAACAATTCTTCTTTGTTAAAAGAATTAGAAAGAAAGTGAAAAAAAAAAGAAATCCAGAATGTGGTAGGTGAAGAGAGCGATGAAAACGACGAAGAAAAACAAAAGAGAAGTGGTTTGTAAAACAAATAGAAAAGAAGAAGAAGCTTGTGGTAAAGAAAATGAAAACAAAGACAAACAAAGAAGCGGTGAAAACAACAATGAAAAGATACTTTGAAAAATAGTTTCTAAAGCAAAAAAAAAACTCATGGCTACTAACTACTAATTGATCTACTAATCATGCTAACCTCTTCTTGATAGTTGCCTCACATTTGATCCTCGGCCATCACTAATCCTTGACTTCAAGAGACGATACAGAGCATGGCAAATGAGATGGTTCATCACATTCAAAACTTTGCAACAAGAACAAGCTAATACAAACATTAAATCATCAGACCATTAGAAGGAAGCATGAAATAAGAGAGAGTTAGCTTGGTTAGCAAGTTAGCAAATTAGATGTTAAAACCCATCATCATGAGCCATCAATGGCTCTTGCAAGAGCAAGGCCTTAGTAGACGCTACTTGATTCATGTGGATTATCAAGTAAGTAGTTAGATGGTTAGTGGTTAGTAGTTAGATTGCCATGAGAAGAAAAGTTAGCAAAGCATCATGTAGAAGATGAAGGAGATTACAATGGAGGAGAAGGAGGCACCTTTACATAGACTGTCACTATCTATTACATCAATCCCTCTCTATCTCTCTCTCTATGAATCTCTCAGCCCTACTATAATGATCTAAAAAGAAATGAAAATACAAGAGAAATGAAGAGCACCTACCTACACTACACTAAACTTCTCCTAGAATCAGAACCTACTCCTAAAAAATGAAGACTGCCTCGTTCTGGACCTATACAGGGTTTTTATAGGCGAAGAAACCTCTGGAAGACGAGACAGGGCCACACGTCGAAACTCAACGCGTGGGCCCACAAAAGTGCCGCGGAAGCTCGGCATTTGCAGCATTTTCTCGGCACTTCCAAGGAGTTAAATCCCTGGTTTTGGTGCGGGGATTCGTCATGCTTTGAGGAGCTTCCTTGTATATTCTGTTTCTGGTAATTTCGTCCACATATTCGTCTGACGTGTGCAAGAGGCTAGGTTCGACGTAGCTTCTAGATAATCCCTTGCTTGGCCTCCAAGTAATGCAGATTTAATTACCCTAAATTGGGTTTAATTAAGCTCTTATTACACCTTTGCACTTGAACTTTGGATTTACCTGCAATAAAGACCAAAACACGATTTAGACCGACAATTTATTTATAAATCGGTGGGAGAATGCGATATAATATGCAGAATTGTAGACTGATCACCTATCATGTTGACGGATGCAGAGGGTAGATCTGATAGGTTTCATGGTTTGCTCTTTTTGTGATGCTTGACATGGGCTCGAATCGATAGCCGGTCGAAAACTGATTGTCAGACAGGAAGAGTGGCGGGTACTGGTCCTAGTCGGCAATGGACTGAATGGACCATCACCAACTGACATCCCACTTGTTCACAGCAAGAGGGAGAGGTATGGAGTAGTTCTAACTTCCGTTTGTTAGTTAAGAACTCTCGTAGATCAATGTTAACCAAGCTTACACGATCTTGTTCGGAGACTTGAAGAGATCGTGTATCAGGTCGTTCGGGCTGGAGACCTCTAGCCTTGAGGCTCATGTTTTTAGGTGATTTGAAAATCACCTTATCAGTTATATTAACTTCGCTTGGCAAAGTTAGACATGTAGCTCCGCTGCAAGGCGCGAGCTTAGCACCGGAAAACTTTGGGAGCGAAGTCATGGCGACTTCACTTTTGGCACACAGTAGTGCTCCACTCCTTGCCTTATTGCGATGGTATTTAGCACTGTAGAGTGCCTGAGTTCCAGCTTGCAGCTAGGAATTTTATCAGTATTCTTAGATACTGACACTGCATTAGCTATGCCATCAGTATCATAGCCATAAGTATTTAGGGACGCTCCCTTAACTCCGCTCGTAGGGGTGAGGTTGGCACTGAGAGTCAATGCTCTCGGGTTGGGCGAAGATAGTGATAACAACTTAGCCTTGAGGTTAACATTGGCAATGCCACCAAGATTTAAGGGCATCTTGCCCTTGTCTTCGCGTGAGACGTGAAGTTGTACTGGAGCTTCGCATAAAGCTTCACGCGGAGCTTTCTGCTTCTCCCTCCACACACGCATGGTCTAAGTAGCCTTAGGTTCGCCGAGGACCAGTCGGGCTTTGCGCGAGATGCATTTAGCCTCACTTTAGGCTGAGGGGTGTTGAAACGAGGTTCGCCCCCTTGTACTCGCAGTTGCTAAAGTCTTGGGTGATTTCTGCTCTGTCGCCACTGGAGCTTTGCTATAGAGACCTTCCTGTGTTTCTGTGCATGGAGCACTAGGCTACCCCCAGAGAGTAGTTCTTTGAATTTTTCTTGGTCAAAGTGAATGACCAAGTTTTCGACAATGAGGGCCTTAAGATTCTGACCGTTGCATTGTGACATTATCTCCTTATTGCGGAAGAAGACCTTGTTCCCCAGCGGAGTTGCCATCTTGTTTTCCATTGAAAATTGATCGGGAGAATACTTACAAAAGAAAGAATGGAGGAGCAAAATTACAAGTAATTAAAAGAAAATTACAGGTAGATCTCCTCTGAGATTTCTAAGGAAGTATGTCGGTAGGAATCTGATCAGCGCGCG
Source organism: Agave tequilana (assembly GCA_038442645.1). Taxonomy (NCBI): domain Eukaryota; kingdom Viridiplantae; phylum Streptophyta; class Magnoliopsida; order Asparagales; family Asparagaceae; genus Agave; species Agave tequilana. The sequence continues at coordinate 95,436 of JAVJIF010000350.1, read as the reverse complement.
ATCACTTTATCCCTTTGACGATGCAATCAGTCAGGTGGTCAAGCTGCCTCCTTGATAAAATTTCCTTCTCGCTTGATTCTGAAAATCTATAAGAAGTAGAAGGCGTGTTGGAATCCTGAATGAAAGAGGACTGACTCTCTGAGATTTTTGGAGGTAGCAGGGTAGGAGAACACTTTTGCTAGAGATCTCTTCTAAAATTTTTCCAGCCAAATCTTTCAGCCTCTTCTTGGCTCTGCAAGGAACTATTTATAGCAAAAATGGGGTGTAACCGCCCCCTTGAATTCAGCAAGGCTGAATCAGTCTTCAGCTTCGTGCAAGGCTACAAATGACCTTACCACGAAGCTACTTGCGAGCTTCCAGCGAAGGTAGAGAGTTCGTGCGAACTCCTTCTCACCATCGTGGCTTAATTGTCTCCACTTAGTGTCGGACGAAGTGGGCGAGTGTAACCGCCCACTTAAAGGGGCATTAATCCTACTAAACTAATGGGGTTCACCCACTGATCCCACGTGAGATTTTGAAATGGTCAATTGATGACCTGGTAAAGCTCGCTGCGGAGCTAAGCGAGAAGCTATCTCCCAGCGAAGTTACCTTGGGAGGTTTATGCGAAGCTAATACTTAGCTTATAGCGAAGCTGAATCATTCTTTCTTCCTGCGAAGCTGGGGATGATGTTTCTAGTGAAGCTAGAAATTCAGCTCGGAGAAGAGCTTGACTATTCCTTCTTCCAGCGAAGTTAGGAATAAAGCTTCCAGCGAAGCTCTAATATAAGCCGTTGGTGGGGCTGATGGGAGCTTCGCGCGAAGCTAGAGGCTTTGGTCCTTTTAGCAATCCTGGTTCTCTGCGTGGCTAGATATTTGATCAGACCTGGCTTCATAGACTTGCTTTGGCTTCCTCACAGGAAATTTTGGCTTATTGTCCACTTTACTGGATTAATAGAGTTCAAATTGCTGCCTTGTCCCTCAGGGGTGAACTCAGACTAGTCATCAGCTTGTCTGTGACTTGTCTTTTATAAATGTCGACAAGTTTAGACGTCGTTCGGACAGGTTGAAGTGAAATTTGAGAGCTTTTCCTTTTTAGAGTGACAACAACGCGAAGTTAGATAGGTTCGCACAAGCTTATCTAGTCGTTTTGACCTGGCTGTCTCCACTTAATGTGGGACGAAGTGGGCGGGTGTAACCGCTCACTTAAAGTGGCATTAACCCCACTAAAGTAGTAAGGTTAACCAGCTAATAATTGGTCAATTACTGACGTGGTGAGCCCTCAGCAGGGCTGAGTAAAGCTTCGGGCGAAGCTATTACAATGCTTCAGGCGAAGATGGAATATGCTTCAGGCAAAGCTGGAATTAGCTTCAGGCGAAGCTGCAAGTTATCTCTCAGGGGAGCTCTGAAAAGCTTCGTGCAAAGCTATCATAAAGCTTTGGGCGAAGCTAGAATTGGCTTCATGCGAAGCTTATCATAAAGCTTCAAGCGAAGATAGAATCTTAGCCTTTTAACAAGGTTGTAAAGCTTCAAGCGAAGCTATCCCCTTGGGTTCATGCGAGGCTGAGTGTTAAACTGACTTAGCCTCATAGGTCCGCTTAGGCCTCTTCAAAGGTAATAATTGGCTTATTGTCTGCTTCATTGGATCAGTAAAATTCGAGTCATTGCTTTGTCCCTCGAGGATGGGTAGAAACCGGTTGTCAGCTGGTCCTGCAACTTGTCTTTTATAAATGTCGAAAAGTTTAGACATCGTTTGGACTGGTTAAAATGTTGTCTAAGAGTTTGTCTTTTTAGAATGTTAACAACCCGATAGTGATGAGGACACTTGGTCTGAAATTACCAACAAGTAATTTGATGCAACTCTAAAAGCTCACTATGCATTGCTTCAATCCTTGAATGATGATGATTTGTCGGGGTAATTCATTGCAAATCCGTATTCGAGATTTGGTCACGTTTGGTTATCACACACGAGGGGACTTCACAAGTCAAGAGAGCTAAGATTGATCTTTTGTGTTCCCAATATGAGAATTTTTTCATGAATGAAGATGAATCTATTGATGACATGATTACCAAGTTCATTAAAATTACAAATGGTCTTGTTTCTTTAGGTGAAGAGATTGATAATGAACAACAGGTTTGTAAGATGATTCGAGCACTTTCACGATTTTGAGAGGTCAAGTCTACAACTTTGAAGGAGCTTATGACAAAGAGGAGATGGATCTAATTGGTCTCATTGGGAATCTAAAAACCAATGAGATGAAAAGAAATGCTAGAGCGGAGAAAGAAATCCTAAAGAAGAAGACTCTTGCTTTCAAATCCACTCCTACCATCTCCTATGATGAAGATGATGACCAAGAAGATGATGAAGATTTATTCCTTCATGTGAAGAATGCTAGAAGGATGTACAACAAAGTTAAATTCAACAACCAAAGAAAATGACAAAAGAAGGAGGAGGAGAAGATAGTTTGCTACAATTGCCAAAAGCCTGGACATGTCATTGTCAAGTGCTCAGATACAAAGAGCAAACCCACTACCTCCAAGAAGCCCTACAAAAAGAAGGCCTTGAAGGCAATATGAGATTCGAAGAGTGACTCTGAAGAAGAGGTGGATACGGCTATGTGTATTTCATGGCAAACGAGAACACACACAAGGTGACATCTGAATCTTGTCTTGATGACTGTGAATTGTCCATGGATGAATTGGAGGAAGCTTTTGAAGAACTTTCCAACAACTATGATTTCTTAAAAAGAAATATTTGAAAATGAAAAAGAAAAATGAACTTCTTCAAACAAATTAGTTGTCATGTCCAAAGAAAAAATAATTTGCCTTCTACTCTTGAAAAGACACAAAAAGATTTTGATGCACACAAAATCTCTTGCAAAGAAAAATTTCCTATCATTGATGAAAATGAGATTTTCATTTTGAAAAATAAAATCAACACTTAGAGCAATGTTTTAAAAAGTGTGAGTTTGATAAAGCTAGATTAGAATCTATATTTTCAAAGATGCAAACTCATAGAAAACTACACACTTATCATATTTCACACTCTCACAATCATGCTCACATGCCACTCATGCACATGCTCATCATACCACTCATGCATATGCTCATCATGCCCACACACATCATGCATTTTTATATGCCAAAGAATATAAATGCACTTATTGTGGCCGCCAAGATCTTTTGGCTAAATTTTGTTATGATAAATTGAATGCATCTAATAGTTATGTTTGGGTTCGAAAAACTAATATTCTAAAACTTAAAAAATTTTGGGTACCAAAATCAACTCTTACTTTACATGATATAGGTATGCACCAAGGCTCCAAGACGTAGGGGGCAGTAGTACCTTGATAGTGGTTGCACAAGGCACATGACTTTGGATATCAATAACTTTGCAACCCTATCAAGGTATCATGAAGGTGGCACCGACACCTTTGGGGATGATTCAAAGGGTAAAATTGTTGGTATAGGTAATATCAAGATTGGCTCATCTCTTTTGATAGAAGACGTTGTTTTGGCAGATAGACTTAAACATAATCTATTAAGCATTAGTCAATTATGTGTCAAAAGCTTAAAGGTTATTTTTGTTGACTCTACTTGTGATGTTTTAGACAAGAAATCACATACTTGTGTTCTTTCTGATTTTCGTGAAAACAATGTTTATATGATTGACATGCTCAATTTAGAATGCAATGCTACTTATTTGAATGCTTGTAATGAAGATTCTTGGTTATGGAATAGGAGGCTTGGTCATATTTCGTTTGACCATCTATCCCGAATTAATTCTAAGGAATCGGTAAAAAGTATTCCTAATTTGAAATTTAAAAAAGACCGCATTTGTGATGCGTGCCAACTTTGAAAACAAACCAAGTCCTCTTTCAAATCAATCAAAGATATCATGACATCTAGATCTCTAGAATTGATACATATGGATTTGTGTGATCCAACTCAAACCAAAAGTCTTAGTGATAACTGTTTTGTTTTTATTTTAGTTGATAATTTCTCACGATTTACATGGGTTTTCTTTTTAGAACATAAAGATGAAGGTTCATCGCATTTTTATGTTTTTAGAAAAAGAGTTGAAAAAGAAAAAGATTTTTTGATTTTACGTATAAGAAGTGATAGGGGTCGTGAGTTCATCAACCATTCTTTTATCACTTATTGTGAAGAAAATAGAATTAAATATGAATTATCTTATCCTAAAATTTTACAACAAAATAGAGTCATTGAAAGCAAGAATCGTACTCTTCAAGAAATGATTAAGACAATGATTAGTGAATACAGACTCCTCAATATCTATGGGCCGAGGTCGTAAACACTTCATGTTACATTGGGAATTGAATTTATTTTTGTAAAAATTTAAATAAAACTCCCTTTGAGATTTACTATTTGAGAAAATCAAATATTTATTATTTCAAAGTTTTTGGTTGCAAATGTTTTGTTTTAAACACCACAGGTTACTTAGATAAATTTGACCCAAAATCTTTTGAAACTATTTTTGCGAGGTATTCTAATACTAGTAAAACTTATTGGGTCTTTAATAAGTCAACTTTGACTAGTGAAGAGTTTATGCATGTGAAGTTTGAGGAATCTAACTCTCTTATGAAGAATGTTATAGAGATTGATTTTTTAGGTGAAAACTTTGAAAAGTTTTTCATAAAAGACTTACCGCTTTAAGAAGAGGATAACAAGAAAAAGGATGATACTAATGACGAAGATCATAACATTGAAGTGGAGTCAACTCAACCACTTTTAAAAGATTAGAGATATGCTAAAAACCATCCCAAAGACCTCATCATATGTGTTGTATCCAAAAGGGTAATTACTCGCTCCAAACTTCATGACTTATGTGACCATTTTGCATTCATTTCCCATATTGAGCCCAAAAACATCCTCAAAACCGAGGATGACTTATATTGGTTGCTTGCCATGCAAGAAGAGCTTAATCAATTTGAGCGCAATCAAGTTTGACATCTTATTCCTAGGCCCCTCGATAGACCAACTATTGGTGCTAAATGGATCTTTAAGAATAAGTTGGATAAATCAGAAAATGTTATTAGGAATAAAGTTAGGTTAGAGGCCCAAAATTACATCCAAATTGAAGGAATCAATTTTGAGAAAACCTTTACACTCGTAGCACGGCTTGAAGCCATATGAATGACACTTGCTTTTGTTTCATTCAAAGATTTTAAACTTTTTCAAATGGATATTAAAAGTGCATTTTTAAATGGTTTCATTGAGGAGGAGGTGTATGTTGAACACCCCCCCCCCCCCCCCCGGTTTGTTGATCCTACACATCTGAATTTTATTTTTAAATTTGAAAAGACTTTATATGATTTAAAACAAGCTCTAAGAGCTTGATATTAAAGATTGAGTAATTTTCTTACTTTAAATGATTTTGTTAAAGGCAAAGTTGACACTTCTTGTTTACAAAGCATGTAGATAATGATATCTTGATAGTGCGAATATTTGTTGATGATATCATTTTTGGATCTACTAATGAAAAGCTTTGTAAGGATTTTGAATCATGCATCAATAAAGAGTTTGAAATGAGAGTGATAGGAGAGCTCAACTATTTCTTGGACTCCAAATCAAGCAAAGGGGTAATGTAATCTTCATTAATCAAGCCAAGTATACAAGAGAGCGTATTAAGAAATTTGGGCTTGAAAATGCGAAGATTAGCAAGACTCCAATGGCTACCACAAATAAGCTTGATAAGGATGAACAAGATAAAAATGTTGACGTTAAACTCTATCGTAGCATAATTGGTAGTTTTCTTTACTTGACGGCTAGTAGGCCGGATATTATGTTTAGTATATCCATGTGCTAGATTTCAATCTTGTTCTAAAGAGTCTCACTTGATTCCTGTAAAACATATTATTGGATATCTTAAGGGCACTATTGGAATAGGTTTGTGGTATCCGAAGATTGAAAAAATTTAATGAAGAGTTATTCGGATGCCGACTGTACCTGCTGTAGAGTGAATAGGTAGAGCACTAGTGGAACTTTTCAATTTTTAGGAAATTCTCTCGTTTCGTGATTTTTCAAGAAAAAAATTTCGTAACCTTCTCAACCGCCGAGATGAAGTATGTTGCAGCCGGGGCTTCTTAGACACAAGTTCTTTGGATGAAACCTAATTTTCTTGATTATGATTTGTATTTTGACCATATTAAAATATTTTTTGATAATAATAGTACCATTCATATGATCAAGAATGCAAATTAATATAGTAAGATGATCGGGAGGAACTAGCACTCAAAAAACGTGTGTTTTGAAAAATCGATGAAAACTCGTATGTGCTAATGTTCCCTTGATACTTCCGTTATAGCATTGGCTCAACGGATCGAATCCACAGGGACGAGAGGTGATAGAAGCATTAACAGTTTTTATTCACGTGTTATGTTAACAATTTATTCTTTGTTAAAAATTGAAAAGTAAAAGAAAAGAAAAGAAATCCAGAAGTGATAGCTGAGAAGGCGATGAAACGGCGATGTAAAAAACGAAAGAGAAGTGGTTTAGAAAAAAAATAGAAAAGAAGATGAAGCTTGTGGTAAAGAAAACGAACACAAAGATGAACAAAGACAATGGTGAAAACAAATGATTTTTTAAAACAAAGGAAAATAAAACTCAGGGCTACTAACTACCAATTGCTCCACTAACCATGCTAACCTCTTAGTGATAGTTGCCTCACATGGATCCTTGGCCATCACCAGTCCTTGCCTTCAAGAGACGATACAGAGCATGGCCTATAAGATTGTTCTTTTACATTCAAACAACACATCCATACCACATAAAAAGTTGCAAGCTACTATTAAATCATCAAAACCGGTTAGAGGTGAGCATGAAATAAAGAAGACATTGCAAGTTAGCAAGTTAGTGGGTTAGGTGTTAGAAATGTTAGAATGTTAGAATCCATCATCATGAGCCATCAATGGCTCTTGCAAGAGTAAAGCTTTATAGAGGCTATTAGATTCACGCGGATTATCAAGTAAGTGGTTAGATAGTTAGTGGTTAGCAGTTAGATTACCATGAGAAGAAAAGTTAGCCAAGCATCATGTAGAAGATGGAGAAGATTACATTGGAGAGGATGCACCTTTACATAAATTGTCACCATCTATTACATCAATTCCTCTCTATCTCTCTCTGAATCTCTCTGCCCTACTATAAGATCTAAAAAGGAAATAAAAATACAAAAGAAAAGAAAGGAAGAACACCTACACTACCCTACACTAAAACATAGAAACCCTAACCTAAAGTCAAAAATTGCTCCATTCGGGCCTCTGTAGGGGTTTATATAGGCGCAGGAGGGTTCTAGAAGACGAGACGGGACCACGCATCAAAGATTGACGCGTGGCCCCACTAAAGTGCCGCGGATCTGCGGTTATTGCCTCGGATCCTCAGCAAAACCAGGAGTTAACTCCCTGGTTTTGGCAAGGATCTTGCTATATCTTCGAGGACCTTCATGGTATATCCTAATTCTGGTATTTTCGCCTAAATATTCGTCTGATGTGTACAAGGATCTAGGTTCAATGCATCTTCTAGATGTTCCCTTGCTTGGTCTCCAAGAAATTCGGAATTAATTACCCGAAAATGGGGTTAATTAAGCTCTTATTACTCCTTTGCCCTTAAACTCTTGATTTATCTGCAAGAGAGACCAAAACACGGTTTAGACCGACATTTTATTCATAAATCGGTAGGAAAATGCGATATAATAATGCAGAATTGTAGACTAATCACACCCCCACACTTATCTTTTGCTCGTCCCGAGCAAAACAAGAAAAGAAAAATAATACTATAAATGTTATTACACCACTTTCGCAGGTGGCGCGATTGCACTGAGCGTGTGCAACAAGCTGTTAAACCTCTAGGTTATCTCTAGAGGAGGAGTTTTGTCTCCTGAGAGTTTTCAGCGGATTGCACCCACAAAATCCATAAAGAAAGAAGACAAATGTCAGTATTTTGAAAACGCATTTTGAAGGAGAGACAAGTTACGAAATATTTTTGCAAAAATATAAGCGATCTAAGGTCATAAGTCCACCAAAAATTATTGTTCCTTAAACTTAGTCTATATGCAAGATCTTGTCTTTAATTAAGGTAAGAATTCAAAATTGGATTGAATATTTTATCCTTCATAAAACCTAGATAATATGCACTTTGTGATAGTGAAGATTTCTGGGATTTCAACTCTAACCATTAAGCCATTTATTTTTATATATATTTTTTTTCTTTTTCTTCTTCTTTTTTTCTTCCCTTAGTTTTCTTAGGCTTTCTAGTTTACCCGGGTAGTGAGCCTTTAACCGATGACTCCTAGACCAGACAGTTTTAGGGCACCAGATGAGAAAATATCCCTCAAGTTTAAGGACTCGAGTAAATAAGGCAACAAAACTATGAGAGATTATTTGTTTCTTTTGACCACCGTTAGGCGTGAATAATCATGCTTCTTGAGGCATAGTTATCCAGCTTAATAAGTGATTTTTTTCATATATATATATATATATATATTTTTTATTTATTTTTGCTTTATGGCATTTTAGGTCTTTGTTTCCATCCCAAAAATGTGTAAGTGTGAAGTGCATACTATCTAAGGCAAAAATTCAAGATAAAACTATCTCTCCAATTTATCTTACTTAGCCTATAATTTTAAACAAGATCCATTATTTCGACTAGGTTTAAGATGTCATAATTAAGGTTTTCTTAATTTCTAAGATCATCTTAATTTTCTTAAAATAGATCAAAACTTTGTCTCTTGTTTCAAAAAGTTTTTAAAGAAAGAGAAAAATCCTATACAAAAGGGAAGATTTCTAAAAATAAAAAAGAAGTGTAAAAGAAAGAAAATCTAAAAACTCTACGTTAGTAAACCCTCCCTACACTTATATCATGCATTGTCCTCAATACATCGTGATGTATGTATGCATGAAACAAATAGAGAGGGAAGAAAAAATCACCTCAAAGTGGTGGTTCCGGTGGTGGTCTAATTGGTCCATGAAATGCGGTCCAATCTAATGTGCGTGGAATCCGGAAGAACCCACCAGAGACCTCTATAATACAACCCACTAGAATGATGTATATATGTATGATTTTTATTAAGAATTTAACCCTATCTAATTTTCAAATTTTCAAGATAATTTCAGAGTCAAATTTATCAACACCTTTGTCCCAAAATAGAGTATAAAAAGATGGAATGATTGATTTGGACTCAGGAAGCACAAAAACTAATACTGACACAAGAATTTGACTTAAGTCAAGTAAAGGTTCAGGAATCAAAGTTGATTCAGGAAGTGGGTCTAAATCAAGAAGTTGAAACTCAAGTCCACATTCATTTCCCCATGATGGAATGTGACTTCCTAAGGTTGGTGATTTCAGTTCAAGAATGACAGGTGTAGGAACCAAAACTGACTCTAAATTATTACTCAAATTGGGTAACAAAATAGGAGTCAATATTGATTCAGAAATTTAAACTGGATCACAAATCTGAGAATCTAGGTCACATTTCACGTTGAATTCAATTCCATAAAAATGAGAACCTGCCAATTTATCAATGGGAATTTCAAAAGTATGAAATTGGTCAAGTTCATTATGATGATCATAAAAGATTGGTAATTCAATTTCACAATGAACTGGCACTGGATCCAATACTGACTCGGGAAAAGGCCTGAATTCAGGTAAAAACACCTCAGTCAATATTGAATTAAGAAGTGAAATTGAATTACTAAGTTGAAGTTCAGGATCATATTCATGCTCAAGTTCAATTTCAGGAAGGATAACTTGCCAAGATCTCAATGGGATTTGAAGTTTGGACAAGTTCAGATGGGTGTACTGAAATTGAATCTTGATTTTCAAAATGACAAGTGTCCTAGGTCAGATCAATAAAGTTTGAGATTGCTGAATTGGTCAAAGGTTGATAAGATAAAGTTTCCTCATTCCTATAAATGCTAACCAATTGACTCAATTGTGTTTCTAACCTATTGATAGACTTGGTAGAAGATTTTTAAAATTTTAGCGCGGACTCTTGCAAGACTTCTATACTCTTTTCTAGATGTGATGTATCTTCAAGTGGTTGTTCTAGAAAAGAAATGTAGGAATCTTGGTTTCCAAAACAACAAGAGTCATGGGTCAAATTGATAGAGTTAGAGATATTTGGATTGGTCAAAGGTTGAGAAGAGCAAGTTTCTTCGTTCTTATAAATGTTGACCAATTTACTTAATTGTGTTCCAACCTATCAATAGACTGAGAAGAAGATTTTTGAAATTATAAAGCAGACTCCTGCAAGATTTTTCTACTCTTTTATAGACTTGATTTTTCTGCAAGTAGATGTTCTAGAAAGGGAGTATAAGAATCTTGGTTTTGGAAAGATAGTGAAGATTGTGAGTCTAACATGTTTGGAGATTAAAGCTTGGACTCACATAAGAGTTCTTTACTCATTTCTAGGGCAAATGGTTGTTCATTATGAGGAGGTAGAACTGAGTAAGACTCTTGAAAATATTGTGGAATTGGAGAGGCCAACATTTTTTTACGTTGTCGCTCGGCCTCTTGTAGGTTGGCTTCTATACTCTTTTCTAACTCGGATTTTTCTTCAATGGGAGGTCCAGGAAAAGGAGTATAGGAAGCAAAATAGAAAAATGAAGATTGTGAGATTTGTAGACAAGGTGGATACGGTGGACAAGGAAGTTGAAAATTTAACTCGGGAGAGGTGAATCCCCATTGACTCTATGACGAGTTGAAATTATTTTGAAAATTATAGTCATAAGATTGTGGGTATGGGTTGTATTGATTCGGATAAGTCCAACCCGGTGTTATTGGTTGGTTCATACTGTGAAAAATCGGGTTGGAATTATCCGAAACAAATGGGGTCAGTGTGAAATATGGATTCATATTCGGATTGAAAGAATTGTTATTGTTGAATTCCATTTCACAAACAATCACAAATAAAAAGAAAAAGCAAACAACAAAAAAAAAAAAGAAAAGAAAAAATCAAAACCAAGCCTATATTAAGGTTGACCTAGACCTAGACGACTCCTAACTAGTCGATTACCCGGGGAAGGTTATTGCTTAATCCGACCACAAGCTAATCGGTGAGGTAGGGGCAAAATACGGTGGGAGGTATCCGTGCGTAAGCAACGGGCCTTAATTACGTTAAACCACGGTATCTTTGAGGCGTAACCTCTTAATCCCCAACCTTAGACACCGATTTCACAAGAGTAAGATTTAAAACAAGTTCCACCCTCGGTCAATCTCTTAATGAGTCCGAGATATCCCTAGGGGCCAACGTCTATCAATTTTTATTAGGGCTTGGGTTGTGTGAGTGGGGAGGTGGTTTTAGGGCTAAGGAAGGATAATGAAATCCCCACCTTATCTTGTATGGGTTTTGCCCTTAAATCTAATTTGTGCAAGTATGCTATATAGACAAGAGTATAACACAAAGCGATAAATCACCCAGTGTTTATCCTATGCTATATGCAATGCCATATGTACACCTCAATTCATATCACAACAACAGAACAAAATACAGTATATTGGAATTGAATTGACACGTGCCTAAATACAAATGTTTAAACCGTTTTAAAACTATCCAAATACCGTATTTTAGTTCTTTAGTTTATTACGGTATTTAGGCAATCAAAGAAGGAAAGTAATAGTACAGATCCACTAGCTATTACAATGAACACATCCCAGCACAACAAGATACACAATGATCACAAAATAGCCGCGTTGGTGCGACCAATGTCGCGTTTGCACGGCTTTTCTTTAGAAGCTGGGTCCCTGCTTTCAAGAGCAGGGAGCTACAATGCTAATTGGGATTCTGCAATATTAAGTTCCTGCAAACTTTGACCTGCAAACCAAAACAGAGAAGAAAATGTTAACAAAAACGTGAAATCAAAACCATTCCCGTTCCTCGGCAACGGCGCCAAAAATTTGTTCGGGAGGAACTAGCACTTAAAAAATGTGTGTTTTGTAAAATCGATGAAAACTCATATTTGCTAATGTTCCCTCGATACTTCCGTTATAGCATTGGCTCAACGGGTCGAATCCACAGGGACGGGAGGCGATAGAAGTATTAGCATTTTTTATTCACGTGTTATGTTAAAAATTTCTTCTTTGTTAAAGAATTGAAAAAGTAAAAGAAAAGAAATCCATAAGTGATAGCTGAGAAGGCGATGAAATGGCGATGTAAAAAACGAAAGAGAAGTGATTTGAAAAACAAAATACAAAAGAAGGTGAAGCTTGTAGTAAAGAAAACGAACACAAAGATGAATAAAGACAATGGTGAAAACAAATGATTTTTTAAAACAAAGGAAAATAAAACTCAGGGCTACTAACTACCAATTGCTCTACTAACCATGCTAACCTCTTAGTGATAGTTGCCTCACATGGATCTTTGGCCATCACCAGTCCTTGGCTTCAAGAGACGATACAGAGCATGGCCCATAAGATTGTTCTTTTACATTCAAAAACACATCCATACCACATAACAAGTTGCAAGTTACTATTAAATCATCAAAACCGGTTAGAGGTGAGCATGAAATAAAGAAGACATTGCAAGTTAGCAAGTTAATGGGTTAGGTGTTAGAAATGTTAGAATGTTAGAATCCATCATCATGAGCCATCAATGGCTCTTGCAAGAGCAAGGCCTTGTAGAGGCTATTAGATTCATGTGAATTATCAAGTAAGTGGTTAGATGGTTAGTGGTTAGTACTTAGATTGCCATGAGAAGAAAAGTTAGTCAAGCATCATGTAAAAGATGGAGAAGATTACATTGGAGAAGAAAAGAGGCACCTTTATATAGATTGTCACCATCTATTACATCAATCCCTCTCTATCTCTCTCTGAATCTCTCTGCCCTACTACAAGATCTAAAAAGGAAATGAAAATATAAAAGAAAAGAAAGGAAGAACACCTACACTACCCTATGCTAAAACATAGAAACCCTAACCTAAAATCAAAAACTGCTCCATTTCGGGCCTCTGCAAGGGTTTATATAGGCGCAGGAGGGTTCTAGAAGACGAGACGGGGCCACGCGTCGAAGATCGACGCGTGACCCCACCAAATTGCCGCGGATCCCCGACTATTGCCGCGGATCCTCGGCAAAACCAGGGAGTTAACTCCCTGGTTTTGGCGAGGATCTTGCTATATCTTCGAGGACCTTCATGGTATATCCAAATTCTGGTATTTTCGCCTGAATATTCATCTGACGTGCACAAGGGTCTAGGTTCAATGCATCTTCTAGATGTTCCGTTGCTTGATCTCCAAGAAATCCGGAATTAATTACCCAAAAATGGGGTTAATTAAGCTCTTATTACTCCTTTGCCCTTAAACTCTTGATTTATCTGAGAGAGAGAGCAAAACACGGTTTAGACCGACATTTTGTTCATATATCGGTAGGAAAATGCGATATAATAATGCAAAATTGTAGACTAATCACAAGACCAAGCATATAGAGATTAGATATCACTTTCTTAGAGATCATTATTAGAAAAGAGATACTGAGATTGATTATGTTTCTACCGATTTTCAATTAGCGGACATCTTTAATAAACCACTTGATTTTAATAGATTTTCTTTCATTTGTGATGAATTGAGTGTTTGCATTATGGATTCATGATTGTTATTTATTTATTTGGGATTTGTATTTATTTCTTTTATATTTATAATTAATAGATTACTTTCAATTGCTATTGATTTTTGTATCTCTCTTTGATATATGACAAAAAGGGGGAGAAGATTTTATGAGTTATTTTGAATTTAAATATTGATGAGATTACCTCTATTTCATGTTTGTATGCTTTGTTTTTTTGTTGCATAATTATTATTTTGGTGGTTGGAGGCAAGGATGGGGCTAGTTCGTTTATGCATAGTATTCCATATTTCATATCTATACCTATATGCATATGACTTATTTTGATATTGCGATATCGTTAGTCATGTATGATGAAACTTGATAGATAAGCATCATTTTAGAGGGAGCTTTCATGTTTTCTATATTTGTTTATACTAAATAATTCATGTGTTTTGTCATCATCAAAAAGGGAGATATTGTTTGCCCAAGGGTATACTCTCCAATTTTATTTTGATGATTACAAAATACATGAAATTATTCGGTTCTAATAAAGTTTAAGTATTTTAAGTATTTCAGGTTCAAAGAATATTTTGGTGTGTTCTTCCTCAAAAAGAAGGTATTCTAGTTTCAAGATCACTCAAGGAAATGGTTCGAGTTTGGATGATCAAGATTTATATCTGAAGAAGCCCTTTTGAAGATTATTTGAAGACATATAGAACATATGTAAGAAAATAGAATGTTTAAAGTATATAATGTAAAATTGATGCTCAAGACGTCAAACATAAAAAATACAAGTTTTCACATCTAGTTTTCCTGTTTTGGTATGCTACAAGGTTTGGTGTTTGATATATGTCCCATATTTTTTTCAAATTTATATATCATGTTTCTATCATGTATTCATGGCTTTGTATTGCCAAATCACTTTTCAAACCAATACAAAATATTTAAAAATGAGCATGATTTCAAAATATATCTGAAAATATGTTTTTAGTCCAATTCGGTCGATCGGACCTCGTGGCCGGTTGGTGCATGTTGTGCACATTTGTCAGACAACCGACCGGTCGACTGGAAAACCTAGCGATCGACCGGCTGACAAAGTTTTGTTGACCGTTGGTCTCTGTTGAGATCGGTCGACCGAAGTCTAACGGATAATTCAAACTTTTGAACCATCGGTCGACCGGCCGGTCGACCGATGTTCTGCCGGAGCTACAGTAATGGCTAGTTTTTAAATATGAGATTTTTAACTTATTCTCCAACGGGTATTTTTGTCCTTTTTGGACTTAATCTCTTTCCTAATGACCTGATAAGCTATACTAATAGTGTTTATCACTTGAATATATATATATATATATATATATATATATATATATATATATATATATATATATATATATATTCATTGAGAGAAGATAAAACATAAGAAAGACAAGAAAGTTTTGAATTATTTTTGAAAATACTTGAAAATTCTAGTATATTCAAAAGAGAAAATTTTCTAGTTTCTTACTTCAAGTGCTTTCATTTTCAAACCAATTTCTGTAAGTTTTTAGCTCTTAAATTCATTCATTTTAACTGTATTTTCTCTCTCACAAACTTCTTGAGCCTCACTTCCCATCATATACTATAAGAAGTTGTAAAAGAGAGTGTTTGTGATCTTTGTGGTCACTAAGAACTTGTAAACCTCATTGGTTTTGTGCTATCTCTTTTGTTAGAGGATTGAGAGTTGGAATTGTATACTCCGATCTTATATAGACCATTGTAGTTTCTTTATAGAGGCTCTTTGTGAAAAGATCCTTAGTGGATAGTGAAAACCTTTCACGCGGTAAAGGCGAGAACATAGAGCTTTGTGCTTGCACCTCGAAATAAATCTTTTGTGTTTGCGCTTGCTTTCTCTCTTACTCTACTCTACTTGTTATTGCTTACACTTGTATTTTACTTTCATTTGCACTTGCTATTCATTGCTAGCATCATCTATACTTGTCGGCTTTCACTCTCTCTATCAAGAAGGCAATTGAGCACCTCAACTTATTATCTAGAGGAATATAGAGGAGAAGTTCTACAGCCCTTCATAGAGAATCTGGCTTCACTTCTTGATTTGAGTTGACCGTTTGCATAATTCATTTTATAATTGTTGCATTTTCGTATTATTTGACATTAAATTAGCATTACACCTATTCACCCCTCTGTAGGTGTACTTTCAGGTTGGGGAGCAGGGTTACATTCATATTCAAGTTCAATTTCTTTGAATTGAAAAGTTGACAATTTGTCCAAAGTTTGAAATTGGTCAAGTTCAAGTTTGTGTGATAAAATTGAATCTTGGTTAAAGTCCCCAAGACACCATGATTCTTCGTCAATATGTTTAAGAAAATTAGGAATAGTCAAAAATATGTTAGGTAGAGTTTTCTCATTCCTATCAATCATTGGGTTAAACAATTGACTCATTTCTACTTCTGCCTTATTGATGGATTGGTTGAAATCATTTTGGAACTGAATCATCATTTCTATACTATTATCCAAGTCAATGGTTCTTTCTTATTGTGGTGGGACTTGAAAAATAGAGTAAGGATCTTGGACTTGGAAATTTTATGCGAGTATTGAGTCCGTCGTGATTTGGAATTGTCGTCTAGACTAAAGGAAGGCTTCTAGACCCATTTCTAATTCTGATTTTTTTCTATAGGTTGATCTTGCTAAGTAATATATGAAGCTGGTTGTTGGTAAGGTGGTTCACCATATGACTCGGGGAAGTTGTATCCCCACTGACTCGGTAAAGAGGGCAGATGATGATTGTTCCAGTCTTATTCATAATATTGGGACTGGGACATATATTTGTTTGAATAAAACCAATCTGACATTCTTCATTGGTTAAAGCTATGAAATATCGGGTTGGTGATATCCGAGTCAAAAGAGGTCGGAGTGAAGTATGGATCACTATATGCATTGGAAAAATTATAATTATATTCCATATCACACAAAAAATATCAAAAAAACAAACTAACAAATAAACAAAAGAAAAAAATCTAACCTAAGTTAGGGTAGACCTTAGACCTAGACGACTCCTAACTGGTTGACTATCTAGAGGAGGTATATTACTACAATTTGACCACAAGTTAATCGGCCAGGTAGGGGCAAGATCAGTGGTAGGTATCTGTGCCTGAGGAATGTGCCTAATTATGTCAAACCACTGTTTTTCAAGGTTTCGCCTCTCAATCTCTAGCCTTGACACCGATTTGACTAGAGTCAAACTTTAACTACTTTCTCCTTAGGTCAATCTCCTATTGAGTTCGAGATATTTCTAGGGCCAACGTTTATCATATTTTAGTTAGCTTGGGTTAGTGAGAGGAGATGATTTTTAGGCCAAGGGTAATGAGTTCCCCCACCTTATCTTGTTATAGGACAAGCCCTTAATCATTTTTAATGCAAATGTGCAAGTATATAACAAAAAGTAACACTCAAGTAATATATCATACAAGCGTGTGTCTATGCTACATGTAATGCACACATATTTTGGCTCCAGCACCTTCAACAGTAATAAAAAAATGTAACAAATTAAATAAGTGCCTAGAATGCAATGTCTAAAGCCATCACCAATTGCGCAAGAATGATGCCAAGAGATAAAATGCACCATAGAGCTGAAATTTCAACAAAGCATAAATGCAAGCTATAAGTACCATTGTACCTAATACAAGCTCCTTTGAACTTAACCACCATTTGCCAGGTCTGGCCTACCCTTGGCCAAAGTTGTGAAATGGTCGTGGCCATCCGTCTCTTCTTGATTACGGCCAGCCTTGGTCAGGTCAAAGGGATTCTAATCTGACTTTGTCACTCAAAGCAGAGTTGTACACACTGGCACCTTCTCCTGCTCGGGTCAGAGCCTTGTTCTGACCATGTTGACTTTCGCTCGGTTTAGATCTGACCTTCCCACAATTGGGGCGGGAGCTTCAATGGGATATAATGTGTCTGCTTAGATGCCGCTTCCACTCAAAAGTGAATGGGTTCGGTTCATGTGCGTGAGTCACACACACATACAATAGCCAATCACATATGACACGTAGATTAGACCTCTTATAATCTCTTATAATATATATGTGATACCCACACACATAATATATTATAAAAGAATCAATACACGTGTCAATGTATGATTAACTCTCTTATTGTATGTGTGTGTGGCTCATGCACATGAACCAAACCCAAAGCGAACTCCACCCAGATCATGCGTGCTCAGTAGCAACTTTTGGGCTAGATCTAAACTCCACGTGCATCTTTGCTTCAACACCTCCTACACATGATCAGATCTTACTTCCCGTGGTTGGATTAGAGCACCCATGGTAGAGATATTAAAAGGAAAGTGTGATCTGCCAACCCTTGGCAGATTTGATGAAAATAACCCATGAAAACTCCATAGTCCGTTTGGGTCTTGCAGGGTTAGACTTGGAGGGAGCCTCCTCCCCTAATTTGAGTTTTAGGGTTTCTCTTGATGGTGGCGGGTGGGCGGGTGTGTTGGGGGTAGGGGGCCGGGTGGCGGGCACATCTTTTCATTACTGTATAGTTGAAAAAAAGATGAAGTATAGCCGTTGGTTTCATTAAAGAGGAGATAATGAACCGAGCACATAGTTGGATGACATGAGGAAAAAAAACAATCTTAACAGTCTCCATATTACAAGTAGATGCCGAAAAGGAAGCAAAATAAAGAAAGGAACGAAGAAACATAATTTCAAAGGAATACAGATGTATAATTATGAGGATGAATTCCTGGCTAGTCGAATTATTTGAACATTCATCACCTCCCCTTTTCCTCTAGACAGCAACTCAAATATGCATTTATCACCCAGCTTCAACTTGTTCCCTTGAGCAAACTGTGACCAGCCGGACGAAATATGAGTCCCCGACGTGTTTTTTTTAGGCGTTTTCCTGTGAAACAGTTGAACATGCCACATCCGGCCCTCTGGATCCTTAAGGGTCAGCTCCTCCAGACGAGCAAATTCACTATGTTCTTTCATAAATCTAAATGGAATATTCTGCACACATCCATTACCATTATTAACAACACTTGTACAATTTTCGCAGTAAAAGAACAAAGGGAGCATTGAAAACACTCACCATATAAGGCTTGGAGAGGTTATATTTCCCAATTTTAGCCTCGAAACATATTCTTGGGCATCTCTCTCTCTCTCTCTCTGAAAAGCCTGGTACTAACAAGATTTCAATCAGAATTAGGTTTTACTTAAAAAAGAGAAAAATGTACACCAGAAAAGATCAAAAACATACTTGAATCCTGATCTTGAGCCCGTTGTTTCTTAGTTTCGACAATCTTCCTCATATTCGGTGCAAGGGACGGATAGACGATCTCACATGTACTTAGATCATATGCTTGGAAGTCAAAAACCATATTGCCTCTGTGGAAAAAGACCAAGAAATAACCAAACCCTAATTTATGTGCCTGCACGAAGTGCTCCCAAGTTTCTCCACCAAAGTGCATGTCTTCCTTGTTCTTCTCCTTGAAGACATTGACGGGCCAAGAGTTGCCGTTAGGGTTCACTAAGGTAGCTTTTTTCCTGGGCTGCTCCTTCGGCAGATTCTTAATGAAAGCACGGGGCAGCGGCTGCATTCAAAAGTTTAGAAACAAAATTGTTATCAGATTATAAGAGAGAGAACCGGATATCGGTAGCGAGTGAGAAAGCATACCATTTCCTTGTTGAAGCCTGGCAATAAAACCCTGAAGAAGCTGGGGCTGTGAGATGCACCATCACCTCCTTCGTTGGACATCTCTGTAGGTAACTTTGAGACAAGTAAGAGAAGACGGCAGGGATTTAATCCTAATACAAAAAACCCTAGAGAGTCCTATACAAAGCGTGACAAAGCTGAAGAGATGGTCGAAAGCAATTATTCGTCATTTTTTCTTCTGATTGGTTGTGCTTGGTGCGATTCTTTTGTTAAGGACGGGTGACTCGGTCCTTTGGTTTCTATATTAATTTGACTACTGATTACGAATAGGAGAGGAAATATGATTGTCTTTATTCAAATCTTTTCCTATTAGATAACTCAGCATTGTATAAATTCCCCTTTCTAAGGGATATCAAAACAGAAATCTTTCTTTTCCTTAATTGTCCTTTATTTATTTACAATTTCTATTAGTTTTATAAGAGTCCCTTATATCTTACTTATTTAGAAACTTCAAATCATTGATATTGCCAATTCAGCCTTGAAATCTTGTATCTTTCTAAGACAATACTCTTTATTAGGGCGGTAGAGCGTAAATATCAAAAAAATTAAATTTAAACACTATGCTTACTTAATGGGGAAGATGAGACTTAATGATATTGTTATATTTTCATGACTAAGCTGATCACACAATAAGCTTGATCGAGATAAATATTTTTATGAAAATATATGTAAAGTTATTTCCTATTGCATATCATGTCTACATAGTATGGCAACTTCGCGCCTAAACGTTTCTGTATTAATCCGATATGGTGTTTTTCATGATGAGTTTTTCTTCATCCTAATTGTTTTATGCATAAATTAGATTCATAACTTTCAACTTTAATGGTTATATAAAAACTCTTGTACAGGCTTGGGCAACCGCCAAATCACTCGTATGAGTTTGCTAATTGATGCCAGAAATGATAGGTGATTGTTTAATTTGAGTTGTGTGAGAATTTTTCCTGCATATGTACCCATTTGTGTTTTGAAGATTGCAATTAGATCACCATTTCTTATTGGTAAATATTGAAACCAGTATTAATTAAGCGCAAAAAGATGGGGCCAATAATTATCATTTTCAAATCTAGATCATTTGATAGCTAGGAAAAAATGTGATGATGCATTATGATGGTTGGTGGTTTGATGCAAAAACTGAAAATGGGAGAAATGTGTAGAAAAATGCAAAGAAAATAGTGGCCTGATTACAAGAAGGAAATCAAGCAAACAATACTATAAACAAAAAACACTCATTCTCCAATCTTTCCAAAAATGCTTGGCCAGCTACATTTTTAGTATTGTAACTTGCAGAACAGTCTCTTCTCTTTCATTTGCCAACTTGAAAACGCATTTTTCTCCAATCTGCTAGACTTGACAATCCAATTCAAGATCAAGATCAGTCGATCCAATCAGTCAGGTCAGTGAAAATTAGGTGAGAGATTTTTCGCTCAATTGAACGTTCCTTAATTATAAAACCACCTTTCAAATCCCTTCCTTAGACACCACTCAAACTGATATTTAGTCAGTCTCGTATTAGTAATAAATCTACAAGATAAATAATTCAACAATAATTTATCTAGTAATAATATTTGTTAAAATAAATATTCCAGTATGAATATTTTTTTCAGCATAATCTCTGCAATAAGAACGTTGTTCAAATAGACAGAGAATATATTGGAATTCAATAATTTCACAATCAATATTGATACAAGATAAATATTTATTAACAATAATTCGTACAAAACTGAACGTTAGTATAAACCGACAGAGTAACAGAATAAGAACAAAATTTTGGAGTGAGGTATGCGTAAAGCGTATCTTCTTAAGACAATTACGTCCCCCGCACTACGGTGCAAACGAGATAATGGATACTGGTCTTCCAAGATACAACACTCTTTCACGTGTTCTGCACAGCACTTTACAAAACCACGTACAGTCGAATCAAAATTGACCCGTACCTTCCACTTGATCGAAAGTTAAAAATGGACCAAAGGATTACAAAAATTTGTTTGAACAGACCTTGTATTCAGAGAAGAGAAGAAGGAAAATGAATTGAATTCTGAATGTTTTTGGTTATGTCTTTGGAATGGTATTCTGCCCTTCATATATAAATCAAAGGAAACCTTTTGGTTATAATTGGTATCAATAGACACATCTGTTCGGTTAGAACAAACACATCCATTCACCGAACAGACACATCAATTCGGCCGAAACGGGTTGTCTCCGAACAGACACATCTATTCGCCTACTACTTTAAATGTTGGACTAAAGAGTTTTCACTCTTTTTGGTCTCATTTAGCTCTTACTTTATGCCAACTTCCAACTTGAATATCTCATTCATTCGAAAACTAAATTGAACATGAAAATATACCACGTTCATTGCCAATGGAAGGAGAACATATTTCAACCATCTCCCACGCATTCCGAACAGCGTGTCCCGCCTAAAATTGAACTCAAAATTTTCCCAAAAACTCACTTGGTTAATTCCAAGTTTTCAACAATCTCCCACAATGAATAGAGATTCTAGAAATATACACACTATGAGACTGACTCTATAGTGAAAGAAACATTAGGAAAGAACTGCATCAGGGTAGGTGAACTAGGTCTTGAACCTTCAGTAGTAAAAGTCTTATCAGACTTACTAGCCAATCAGTGAACTAGGTTTTGAACAAAATCAATTGAGATACTTCATTTGAGAGCAACTGCCTAACGATGCTATTTCTATGGCAGATGCGTGTAGACTTACCATTATATACGAAGATTTTTGTGCCCTAAATATCGCGGCTTGATAATAACAGAGAATGCATATGGTGGCAATGATTTAGGCCATAAAGGTATATCCTCCAAAATGTTGAAGTCATTTTGCTTCTTCTTCATCCTCATCCAAGGCTATAAATAATGATTCATTGTAGAATGGGTTATGCAAGTTTGTTTGGAGGATTTTGAAGATACGGCCGCGCCTCCAGAAGTAGTCCGCTAGTTGATTTTGATTTCTCAAAATCTGTAATCCAGTTTGCATTATTGTACTTTTTAAGTACAGGTGGATACTTCTAATATCTCAAGGCATACTCTTTGGTATTCTTCAAGTAGCCTACTACTCATAGTTGGGCAATCCAATGATCATCACAAGGATTACTAGTGTATCTAATCAATTTGCTTAGGCGTAAGCTATATCAGGTCTAGTCTAATTCATTAAATGCATTAGACTTTCAATGAATTGAGAATACTCCAACTGTTACTTTTCAGTTCCTGTATTCTTATGAAGGTGATGTTTGGGAGAAAAGATATGTATTCCCTTTGATCTCATGTTCCTTGAATCTTTCTATCATCTTGTCACCTAATGTGGCTGAGATAGACTGATTCCATCTGGTATTCAAGTAATTTTAATTCCTAAAATTACATTAGCAACACTCAGATCCTTCATGTCAAAGTTGTTGGATTACATCCTTTTAATGGACTTAATAACTTTAATATTAGTCCCGAGTATCAACATATAGCTTACATAAAGACATACAATGATATATGCATTTTCAACTGCTTTAGTGTAAACACACTTGTCACATTCATTGATAGTGAATCCATCCTTGATCATGACATTTTCCAACTTCTCATGCTATTGTTTAAGAGCCTGTTACAGCTTCTTTCCACATTTGTACTTCCGGGGTAGGCGTAGCCTCCTTAAATGTTTGAAGCTCACTTTAAGTCGCATATGTTATGAAGTTTGGACTAAAGAATTTAGAGATTCTCGATCTCTTACTCCTTCTTGATTCAACTTCTGCATTAACTATTGATTCACTGGTCCTTCTTCCCTGAACGTTATTTCATATATTCTTTTCCCCCAGAAGTCTTATTTCTTTTGTGTATGAAAAGATATCTTCAAAGAATACAACATCTTTTGATTCAATAATCATGTTAACATGAATATCCAGTATTTCTGATTTTTGTACCAGAAAACAATAGGCATGAAAATGCAGTTCACAGTTTTACATTCCAACTTAATATTCTTAGGTAGTGGCACTGCTACCTTTACAATGCAACCCCACATTTTGAGGTAATGTAAGGAAGGAGGCCTTCCCTGCCATAACTCAAATAGAATAAAGACTAAATTTCTTGTGGGTACCCTGACTTATGGTTAATAGGGCTTCTCCCACAAGTTCTGCGGTGATTCAGAACATACGTGCATGAAATTGATCATCTCTTTTAAAGTTTTGTTCTTTCTTTCAGCAATCTCATTCTGTTGAAGAGTATATGGTGCAATGATTTTGGTGGTTTATACCAAAATTAGCACACAACTTACTGAATCCATTTGATTCATATTCTCCGTCTTCGGGATAGGAAAGGGAGTAGACATCACAGCCTGGTTCAACACACTTAGTGCCCCACTAGTACTCTCTTGATTAGTATCAGTCATTTTCTGCAATTCAAACACAGTAGAAGTTAGCAACTTCAATATGTGTCCTCAGTAATTTTTAGAAAACTGAAATTGTCAAAATAACTTTCATAAATAAATTCTTTAAATAGAAAAATACCTCCTGTTGGTATTTTGTAAAACAAGAACTATGAGATATGATACCTCGGTAAACAAAATTAAATCATTGATGCAACCTGCATTAGAAAATTACAGTAATTGTCTTAAGATTGTTATTCATTTTAATCCAGTTTAGATCAAGATCAACCGGTCCAATCGGACAAGTCGGTGAAAATCAAGTGGAAGATTTTCGTTCAATTGAATGTTTATTAATTACATAGCCACTTTTCAAATCCCTTTCCTAGACACCAATCGGACAAGTATTTAGTCAGCCTTGTATTAGCAATAAATTTGCAAGATAAATAATTCAGCAATAATTTATCTAAAAATAATATTTATTAAAATAAATATTCCAGCATGAATACTTTATCCAGCATAATCCCTGTAATAAGAAAGTTAGATCAAATAGATAGAGAATATATTAGAATTCAATAATTTCACAATCAATATTTATACAAGATAAATATTTATTAACAATAATTCATGCAAAGCTGGACGTTAGTATAAATGGATAGAGTAATAGAATAAAAATCAGATTTTGGAGTGAGGTACGCGTAAAGAGAATCTCCTTAAGACAAATACATCTCCCTCTACGGTGCATAAGGGATAATGGACTCTAGTCTCCTAAGATACAATACTCATTCACGTCTGTGTAGCACTTTGTAAAACTACGTACAGTCAAACCAAAATAGTACCGTACCTTTTACTTGACCGGAAGTTGAAATGGACCAAAGGACTATAAAAATTCTGAAGAGAAATTTTGTCTGAACAGACTTTGTATTCATAGAGGAGAAGAAGGAAAATGAATTGAATTCTGAGTGTTTTTTATTATATCTTTGGATGGTATTCTGTCCTTTATATAGGAATCAGGGAAACCTTTTGGTTGTAACAGGTGCAACCCTTCCGAACAGATACATCTGTTCGGTTGGAACGGGCATAACTTTTTTGAACAGACACATCCGTTCGCCGAATAGACAATCCATTCGATTGAAATGGGTTGTCCCCAAAAAGACGCATCTATTTGGTCAGAGCGGGCGCAACTGTTCTGAATAGACATGTCTATTCGCCTAATGTTGAAGTAAAGAGTTTTCACTCTTTTTGGTCCCATTTAACTCTTGTTCTAGGCTAACTTCCGACTTGAATATCTCATTCATTCGGAAACAGAATTAAACATGTGAATATATCACGTTCATCGCCATTGGAAAGAGAATATATTCCAACCATCTCCAACGCATTCCGAGCAGTGGGTCCCGCCTAAAATTTAGCTCAAATTTCCCAAAAAACTCACTTGGTCTCCAAGTTTCCAACACTATCTTCAGCTTGTTACCTCGAGCCAAGTCATTATATGCCCTCATGAATTTAGCTGGAACATGCCGCATCAACTAATCGATACACTCTATTGCTAGTCAATTGTATAAAATGTCACATATTATTGCAAAACTATTAGTAAACAAAATTACTCACCAAGTACTCAGCAGATAACTTATATCTTGTCATGGCCGCCATGAACTGTTGAGTTCCTGAAGCTGAAACACAGCTTGATAGTGAAAAAAAGAATACTTGTAAAATTTAAATCAAATTAAGCATAATTGAGTTTAGATCTTCCTCTTTGATAATTTTTCTGTGGCCCCTCTTCTCGATTTTAATCTTATTGGCAACAGATGGATAGCCTATCACAGAAGTGTTCAAATCGTTATGCTTTAAAATTGAACTCCATTATTGCCTTTGTAAGAGAACACTAAGAAGTATCCCAACTCTAAATTAGGTACGTGTATGAGTTCTTTCCAACCATCTCCTTCAAACTACATGCTATGCTTGACCTTATAAACCTCAATTCCATGAATTGTCATTTGGGTCCACTAGCTACTGTAGTCTTGTGGTGCATTTCTGCTTTATTATATGCTTAGCAAAAGTTTTGGGGTATCATCTGAACATATATGCAAAGATTGTTAACCACACATGCGCGCGCGCGCGCACACACACAGAGAGACTCTATTGGGAACCTGTTGGAGATCTAAGTACAAACACCAGAGTATACCGCAGAACAGCCACCAATTGTCAAGAACAAACAAAGAGAAACATACACATAAAACACAAACATAATGAGGTTCGGCAATTGCCTACATCCTCGGGGCAGAAAGAGAGAGAGATATTATTGATCAATCAATTACATGATATAATACATGGGGACAATCCCCCTCCTTATATTGCCACAGAGTCCATGAAGAATAGAAAACCAAAAACTTTGACTTCGGATCAGAAAAAAATTCTGAACCATACTCGGATATGCCCAGAACCCAAATGATATTGAAAGCTGAAGAGACATGTCGACAGCCTGAGACACACCTTGTCCTCTGTAAATCACTGTCGACAGACCTAAACTAGGACCTGTCGACAGCTTTGTTGACCGTCAGCAGTTTAGGGTAATCCTGTCGACAGGTTACTGTATCTGCTTGCGTATCTGTTGCATTTTAGCACTCCGTGCAAACTCTGTACTATTACCAAGGAGTTAAAAAACTTCATCATTAAGATTTTACACCTCTCCCCGCAATTCTCTATCTCGGTGAAGATTTCTCAAATCAGAGCCGAACACAATATAGCACCATATCTAAATCGGGTTGTACCAATATGGTTGCTTACATATCACCTGCCTAAGGGATCAAGTCATCCGTAGTTCAACAAACGAGCTCCACTGAGCTCCACCGAGCTCAGGCGACTAGAAGGTTATGAAGTAACTTCTTGCAATGCCTGAACTTCACTCTCAGAATAACTTTGATAAGCATATAGGAGGGATTCTCCTTCGTGTGAATCTTTTTTAACTTGATATCACCCTCATCAAGAATCTTCCGAACAAATTGAAACATGACATTAATGTGCTTTGTCTTTGCATGATAAACATGATTTTTGCTAAGTAGATATCACTCATGCTATCACAATTGATCTTTAGCAGATCCTGATCAATTCCCAAGTGGTCGAGCAATCCTTGAAGCTAAATTGCCTCTTTCATAGCCCATGTCATAGCCATATACTTCATAATAGACAATGTGACAGTAGACTGTAGAATAGAGTATCAACAGACTGATACTTGGACCAACGTAAATACATATCCCGTTGTAGACCGGTGTTTGTCGAGGTCTCCTGCTTAGTCAGAATCAATGTATCTGATACATTCCTGCTTACTGATCGAGTTCAACTTGTGCACAGAAAATGTAAAGTTTAGAATTAAGAATAGAGAATGATAAGTTGCTCAATTCAACCGCTATAGAAAGTGGCGATGCGGGTTGTGATCCACAGGGAGGGACTGCGATGGAAGCGTTTGGATAAGTTCTCTTTTTAAGTTACGAAACATGTTAAAGATCTTCTTTGTTTTGAAAAAGAGAATAAAAAGAGAATACTAAGTTAAGTTAGAATAAAAAAGGTAAAGGATAGAAGATGGTTTTGAAATTGTTTTGAGTTAGAAGACTTATTAAATTAAAAGAGAAAAATTGAAAAGAATAAAGAAAGAAAAGATTGAAAAAGAATAACATACCTTGGAGTAGATTAAAGCAAGGCAAGCGAAGGAATTACATAGAAGTAGTGATCGACTAAAATGAGTAATGATGAAGAATGAGTAATGATGAAGAATGAGTAGGAAAGTTACATTGACTGTCACCCTCAATACAACTCTCTTTAAAGAAAATTACATCTAGTGTCATTCTAAATACAATTCTTCCTTTCTTTTCTTTCATGAAAACCCTCTTAATCTAAGCAATAAAGAAAGCATAATAAAAATAAAACAATTAAAGCAAGTAAAATAAAAAGAAAAAAACTGAAGGAAAGAATAGAAGAACTTTTATTGAAGCTGTCACCGTCAATTACAAGAACTCCTTCTCCACAAAATAACTCTTAAATTAAATCGTAGAAATTACATTTGAAATTTGAAAAAGAAAACTAAAGGAAAATCTAAGCTTTGATCTCTCCTTGGAGATGCTTTTTTTCCTATGCTCTACTTTTCTATTTATAGTAGAAGTAATGGATAGACTCCTCGTAGAAATTGTGCAACCATTAAGAGATATATCTTCAGAACCTGAACTTTAGATATTAAGATTATTCTTTCTCTTGACTTGGGGAGCAAGCTATTATTAATTTCTAAATTTGAATTCTCCCTTATTTCTAAACTTGATTTGATTTATCCAGAATTTTATGTGAAAATTCAATTCTGAATTAGTTTGCAGCTAGTAGGCATGTTATTACTGAATATGACTTACCAATGATAGAATTGAAAATAGAGGTCAATATAAGAATTGTAGCCCTTTAGTCCTCTTTCTATAACATTTTAAATCATCAGATTTGAGTTTATGTAGCGAAAGTTATGATCAAAATACTAAAAAGTATTCAGTTTAAATTCGAGTCAAAATTGATAGAACTCCGAATTTACTTGAATTTTTCGTCTTATCTCCAAATATGATTGCTTCATCTTATCCATTTATCAAGAGATATATCCTTAGAGTCTTTATTTGAATTTTGAATTTTGAGAGAATATTCTTTTTCTTTAACTTGAGAAGCAAGTCATCTCCAAATCTGAGTTTAAATTTTAATTATCCCTTTTTATCTTTGACTTGAAGCTTAAGCAACCTGAATTTAAGTTGATTTTATCATTTATCTCCAATTAGGATTGAGATTATCTCTAAATTTTGTTGGCTTATTGAGCTTTTGGGCTTCTTTTTAGTCTTTTTGGGATTTTTTGCTTTTCTTCTTTTAATTATATAGGCATGCACATTACTAAGTAAAAATACAATTACATAGGATTATTTTATAAAAATAAATGTGAAAATATGACTAAAAATATGCACATTTGATGAACAATCACTTACCTATAGAAACCTTCTCTAACACAAAACCAACATCTATGGTACCTTTGATGTACCGTAAAATTTACTTCACTGCCTCTCAATGACCCCTGTCGGGATCGTGCATGTATCTACTACCCATTGAGACAGCTTGCAACATATCATGTCTCGTACATACCATTCCATACATTAAACTATTAACCTCGCTAGCATAGGGTATGTGAGTTATATACTGACGCTCTTCAACAGTCATAAGAGACATTATAACTTTCAATTTGAAATGAGGGACTAGTAGTGTACTTACAGACTTTGTGTTATCATTGATATTGAATTTCTGAAGTACCTTCTTCAAATACCTTTTTTGTGTCAAACAAACCTTTTCACCTTTATGGTCTCGCTCAATCTCTATGTCTAACACTTTCTTCACTTCACCAAGATCCTTCATCTTGAATTCGGAAGCCAAGTCCTTCAGTTTATCAATCGCAGATCTGCTCTTAGAAGCGATGAGCATATCGTCAATATGTAATAATAGATAGATGTACTCTCCGCTCGGTAGATTATTGTAATGCACACACAGGTCGTAATACCTTCATGCGTACCTCTTGCCTCTTACGAAGCTGTCAAAATGCATGTACCGTTGCCTAGGAGATTGCTTTAATTCATAAAGTGATTTCTTCAACTTGTATACTATATGTTTTTTTTCCTGCAGCCTTGACCTAGTCAGCTAAGACATGTAGATCTCCTCTTCAAGATTGCCATGGAGAAAGTCAGTCTTCACGTCAAGCTGATCAGGCTCTAACTCGTATTGTACCACCAGTGCCAACAACATCCGAATAGACGAGTACTTTATAACGGGTGAGAATATCTCATTGTAGTCAATGTCTTCTTGTTGTGTGTAGCCTTTAGATACCAATTTGACATTGTAGCATACGATATTACTATCTAGAGATCCATGTTTCTTTGCAAATACCTACTTACAAACGATCGCCTTCTTTCCATTGGGCAACTCTGACAGTTCTCAAGTGTCGCTCTTGTGTAGAGAATTCATCTCTTCCATTATGACATTCTTGCACATCTTAGACTCTGAACTGATTTCAGCTTTCCTATATGTAGATGAGATTGTCTCCTTAATGACTGAGAGAGCATAAGTCACGGTCATGTTAGTAGTGGCGAACTAAGCTTACGCGGATTTCTCTAGGCTCTTCCAACTACAATGCATTCTTGGACATCACCCATAGCCTGTCCTTGATACTCATCATCCCCAGCATCCTAATCGGTTACATGATCACCACCCTATGTCACCTCAGGTGTGATCTCAAATGATACTGATCTATCTAGAGATGGTAGAGTAGCATCACTCTCTACGTGCTGTGATATCTTGTCGGTCTTCTCACTCTCCACCTGCTGAGAGTCCATAGGCTTCACCATTGAAGCCTTATTGAATGTGAAATCCTTATTGAATGTGACATCCTTATTCAATTAAACTTCTTGTCTTTTGGATTTTAAATTTTGTAGCCTTTTATGTCTTTCTTGAATCCTACGAACACTCATTTCCTCGCTATTGGACCCTACTGGTCTTTCTTGGCATGATAATAGGCCAGACAATCAAATACCTGAAACGAATCATAATCTTGAGTAACTTTTTTTCAACCAAATTTTCAAGGGAGACTTTCCCCATATCGCAGATGAAGGCAACCTGTTAACGAGATGAAAAGTATATGCCAATGCCTCAGCCCAAAAGGATTTCAATAATGTGATCTTGGATAACATGCAACAAACCTTCTCCAGCAAGGTTTTGTTCATCCTTTTGGCCACCCAATTTTGTTGCAGGGTTTTTCTGACAGGGAAGTGTCTCTCTATGATATAATTGCGGCATAATTGTAGGAAAGAATCGTAGGTGTACTCTCCACCATTGTCTGAACGGAATACTTTGATCTTTCTTCTCGTATTCTTCTTCATATTTCTTTTTCACTCCACAAATAACTCCAAGACTTCCCCTTTGTGCCTGATGGTATATACCCAACATCGCCTAGAGTAATCATCTATAAAAAATACAAAGTAGGGGTTACCTCCAATAGATATCATTTTGGTAGGTCCTCAAGCATCTGTGTAAACATAGTCAAGAATTCCCTTGGTACAATGAATCACGGTACCAAATTTTACCTTGGTCTTCTTACCGATGATGCAATGTTTACAACTTGCAGGTCTTGGCACCTTACAACAAACCTTACTTAGCTAGCACTTACAAAGACTTTTCACATGTATATCTAAGCCTCATGTGCCAAAGTCATGTACAATCATCATCTGAACTGATAGAAGTCGTCAATTTTCCTTAATCGTACTACTCTTTAAGTAGTATAGGTTATTACATCGGATGCCATTCAATACTACCATCGAGCCTCTAGTAATCTTGAGAAGACCATCTCTAACAGATATTTCAAGACCCAGTGCTTCCAAGGAACCAATAGAGATAAGATTTTTCTTCAATTGAGGTACATACCTCACTTCTCTCAGTTCTCGCACCATCCCATCAAACATCTTGATAATATCTATATCATCCCTTCTATGTTACACGGACAATGATCACCCATGACAACGGAACAACCACCTAGCTTCTCAAAGCTAAAAAATCATTCCCTATTGAGACACACATGATCGGTAGCACCTGTATCTAGTAACCACTCAGAATCACCTGAGCAGCCTACAATAGGAGTAGTGACTGAGAACGAAAATATCGTTGAGTCTGAGTCTGATCCACGTACCTGTGAAGTATCACCAGCTTGTGGACTGACCACCTGTGTGAGATTTACCTCAGGTTTTAACTCCTTCTTCTTATCTTTGATACTTGGGCAATCAACCTTCCAGTGCCATAACTCTTTGCAGAAGGCACACTGGTTCTTCTTCAGATCTCTGAAATCGGCTTTGGACTTCAATCTACCACCATCCCCTGTCTTTCTTATTGAAACTCGTGCCTCTTACCGTCAATGCTTCTGTCGATGTACTATTAGAAGACTCTTTATTTTTCCTTCTCAATTCGTGATTTACAAGAGAAGAAGAAATTTTATTGTAGCCAAGGGATTATTTACTGTTGGTTAGAGTGAGGACGAAGGTTTCATAGTCCTTGTCAGGAAGAGAACTCAAAAGACTCAACGCTTTATCCTCCTCTTCGATCACCACATCCACAGTGACTAAACCTACAAGAAGCTTCATGTACTTATTCATATGTTCATCGATCGAGATACCTTTCTTCAATTGGAAGTGATAAAGACTCCTCTTCAGGTGCAAGCAATTCTCTATACTTTTTTTCAAGTACTTGCTTTCAAGGATCTCCCATATCTTCTTCGCTGAAGTCTCGATCATCTCATGATACTTTATATCTTGTGTTAATAAGATTGTTTTCCATTATATTCGCAAAGGGAAAAACTTACAATAAAAGGGTTGAGGAGCTAAATTACAAGTATTCTTAAAAAGATTACAAGTAGATCTCCTCAGAGATTCTGGAGAAGTGTGCCGATAGGAGTCTGGTCAGGCGCGACCACTTTGTCCCTTTGACGATGCGAGCGATGAGATTCCCTTCTCGCCTGGTTCGGGGAATCAGAGAATAGAAGGTTGGTAGAACCCTCTTGCTGCTTCTCAAAATCACCTTCAATAAGGAATTCCTTCTCGCCTGGTTCCGGAGATTCCTTGAGAAGAAGGACGATGTTAGAGTATCAACACCCTGGGTAGAGAAAGCAATTCTCTAAAAGGTCTCTGAATTCGAGAGCGCACGGTGCGTTATGAAGAAGCCTCTGCTTGTGGAGTCCTCTTGTGTGTGTATCGTCTCAGAAAAGCTCTTCCAAGAAGTCCTCTCTCCTTGTGCCCCTGGCGGGCTATTTATAGGGAGAGCAAGGGTATAACCGTCCCTTGAAAATATGGAAATAGATTGAATCAAATCTGTTTGAATCTGGAAAGTAGCCTTGCTGCGAGGCTAAGATCAGCTTCTGCGAAGCTAGAATTGGCAGGTCGGTTGATCTTCTTGATCCTTTCCATATCGTTGGAGGATTTCTCCTGATCTTCTTACTCGTTTTAGGAAAGTCAAGAGATTATGGCAATCAACTACCAAATTTGATCTCTGATTTGATCTTAATTGGATTTGATCTGATTGAATCCGATCTCATCCGGAGATTTGATTGGTCAAAGGTTGACCATAGCAGACCAATAGCGGAGCTGTCCGCATTGAGCTCGTAGCGGAGCTAGAAGCAGCTTCTGGCGAAGTCCGAAAGAAACTCTTTGGCGGAGCTGGAAGTCCTCTGTGGCGAAGTTGCGAGTTAGCTTCTTGGCGAGGCTTCGAATGGCTTCGAGGCGAAGTCGAGTGATATTAGCCTCTCAAGCGAGGCTATCCCTTTGGGCTCATGCGATGCTAAGTGCTAGCACCTTAGACCTGCTGAGGTCTGTTTAGAAACAATCCGGGTTCACTGTCTGCTTGCTGGATCAGTGGAGTCCAAGTTGCTTCCTTGTCCCTCGGAGATGGGTGAAAACTGGTCTTCAGCTCGTCTGTCACTTGTCTTTTGTAAATGTCAACAAGTTTAGACATTGTTCGGACCAATAAGAATCTTGTCTTTTTTAAGTGTCAACAAGACCCCCTTCAAAGTTTTCAGAAGTCTGCAATGGCTCAGACTTTGAAATACTTTGAACTGCTTTGATTGGTGGTGTGTGGAGTATGAACGTCGCCATGATGGTTGAGTTCAGCTTCGCTTTAAATCCTGCTTTGGGATGTAGATTCGCCGAGGAATCATGTAGATTCGCATCTGGGTAGCTTCGCGGCTAGGTAGCTCCGCATCTGGGGCTTCTGGAGATACGTTCGCCCTGGAGTGTTTGTTGCTTTCCAAAGGCCAACTGCCGTGGGCCAGTTACGAGGAGGATTACTCCTTTCTTCGTGCTGATCGAGGGAGATATTCTCCGATTTGCACGTTTCCGAGGGAGGATATTCCCTTTCTTCAAGGCGCAATAAGTGCCTTTATGAGGGAGACGTTTCTCCTTTTGCACGGTTCCAAGGGAAATCATCCCTTTTCTCAAGGTGCAGTAAATGCCTTAAATGCGCTCGTGCTTCCACGCTTGAGGCGGCAACGCTCAGGCCATGGGGCCTATAAATAGGACACTTGAGGCCCTCTGAAGAGAGAAGTCATCTGCTCTTCCCTTCTTCTCTTGGTTGAGAGAGATACTCAGTGATGGGGACATAGAGTCAGCTTTTTTTTATTTTTGAGTCTGAGTCTGTATTCTCTTTTATTTTATTTAGTAGTCTTGTGTGTTTTAGTCCCACATCGAGTATGTGAAAAAAAGTCTGTAATTGTAAGCCTATTTAAAGGCTACACTGCTTTCAATAAAAATAGACTAGAATTTGAGAAAAAATATATATTTTGAGAGTTTTTTCCCTTGAGGGGCGTGTTGCCCATGGCGGGGTGTGAAACCCTAGCCGTGAAGCTGAGCGTGCGGCGTGAAGCGGCGTGAGGTCAAGATCGATGAGTGTGCGGCGTGAAGCGGCATGAGGTCCGTGGAGGTGAAAGGCCTTCTCACTTATCCTTTAGCTAACCATGAGTCATCTACTATTTTCTTTCATCTCTCAATTTTTTTCAAAATCCGTAGACCCCCTCCCCTGTTTCACATCAATTTGGTATCAGAGCATGGTTAAGAAAAAAATAATGAGTGATGAAATTAAAATTGTAATACAAGTTTCTTGTGAAAAGATTCCTGATGTGAAGTCGGTACAATTTTATTAAAATCATTAATTGTTTCTTTCTTTCATATCTTTTGTCAAATAATCTTATTCATTTTCTTTTTCACAAATTCAAAAAAAAATACATATTGCAAAATCTTTTGAATCTCCTCGTTATCTCTTATCTTTTTATCTCTTGATCTCAATTCAAATCAATCCACAAAAATTATTTACAAGATACAAAAAGAAAGAGCCACAACAACCTCCTTAACAGCCAAAGATCTAAACAATCTTCTCCACAACAACCTCCTCAACAATCAAAGATCTCACAACCTCCTCCATAACAACCTCCTCAACAACCAAAATGTCAGCAACCTCTCCAGCAATCACATCTACAACAACATCTGCAGCAAGATCAACAAAAGTTTCAGATCCAGATCCAGATCCAATGTTGAGCCACTACTGCCTCATGTATACTCAACGGGGTTGAGTTCTTCCCACCCGACGAGAATGATGGGGACATAGAGTCAGCTTTTTTTTTATTTTTGAGTCTTAGTCTGTATTCTCTTTTATTTTATTTAGTAGTCTTGTGTGTTTTAGTCCCACATCGAGTATGTGAAAAAAAAGTCTGTAACTGTAAGCCTATTTAAAGGCTACACTGCTTTCAATAAAAATAGACTAAAATTTGAGAAAAAATATATATTTTGAGAGTTTTTTCCCTTGAGGGGCGTGTTGCCCATGCGGGGTGTGAAACCCTAGCCGTGAAGCTGAGCGTGCGGCGTGAAGCGGCGTGAGGTCAAGATCGATGAGTGTGCGGCGTGAACCGGCATGAGGTCCGTGGAGGTGAAAGGCCTTCTCACTTATCCCTTAGCTAACCATGAGTCATCTACTATTTTCTTTCATCTCTCAATTTTTTTCAAAATCCGTAGACCCCCTCCCCTGTTTCACATCACTCAGATCTCTGAATTAGTGGGAATGCCCACTCTGGTCATTATCCGGCCAAGGACCGGTAAGTCTTGATCATTCAACGACTTCACCAATTTTAGGGAATTCGTCTTCCTTAATTCAGCTTTAGCAGCTGCTTCAGGGATTAGCTTCCCTTGTTCTCCATTTAACTGATCTGCGGAGAAGGATTTCAGCATAGCTTCCTAGCGAAGCTATCATCTTGACTTGATCAGAGAAAGATCACTGCATGTTAAATCCGCTGCACAGGCAGAACTTGGGACTTAGTTTCTTTAAGGTTGAGCCAGTCTTGCCATATAGGTGGGGCTAAAACTGTGTCCCTGAGGATCGGTCTGGCTTAGCCATATAGGCGAGGCTAGGACTTGGCGTTTGCTGAGCTAGCCCATCATCACTGTGCAAGCGAGGCTTATCCTCTGCTCCAATCGAAATCGGATTGCTTCGCCCCAAAGAATTCGGCTTTAGCGCTTTTGCAGTATCTTTTGTGTTTAACTGCTAACTTGCTCCAATTTTGCATTGCAGTGAGCTATGTTCGCCGATCTTGTGTCTTGATGAAAGAGACTGAAAAGTTGCCTTATGCTTCCCCGGTTGAAGCTTTACTTTTAAGCAGGAGGAACAACTTGGGGCAGCTGATGTGTGTCCCAGAGGCTGTTGGCAGCCTCTTATCCGAGATGATTCGTTCTGAGGTGAGGCTGGTAGCCGCTTATCCGAGATGATCCACTTCGGGAAGGCGGATGTCACACCTGTGAGATCACTGACATCACTGCCAATTCCCATTATAGGTGATCTATCGTGTTGGCGGTGATAAGTTCATTGCCAATTTTCATCAAAGGTGATCCAGCTTCCTGGTGGCAAAATCTGCCATTATGTGGAAAATTATGGCCCTGTCCTCGTGGCACAACTGGTTACGGCCTTGTGCAGGAGGAAGGCCTTTCGTGTCCAGTTGGTCTGGTTTTGGAAGCAGATAAAACCACTTGTATGCCTTTTGCGCAAATGATCTTGCTGAGCAACTGAATCTGTTGTATGAAATACAACTATGATGTTGTATCAATGTACCTTTCCACTTAAATCAATGAAAGTTCATTTTCTGCTCATCTGATTTTTGCCTGTCTTCATTGAGAATTTGGCCATAGCGGGGCTAAACTTTGTGCAGAGTTAAGGATGGTCCTTTCTGAATGAGCTTCGCACGATGCTGGCATATTGGCGAACTATGCCTTTAGTGGGCTAAGGCAATCTTTTTGGCGAAGTTCTTGATGAACTTGTGCGAAGTCCGCACTTTGGCTCATTGGCGAGGTTAAGCCTTAGTGGCTGAATCAGCGCTTCTCAGGAAGGCGCTTTAGGCGGCGTTTCGAATTAATTTGAAACGACAGCCTGTACTGTTTACGAGGCGTCGTTTCAGGCGCTGATCGGCCTATAAAAGCCCGATCGGGCTGAGAAAGAGCAGATCTCTTTACTTGAAATTTTTAGAGACCTTTGACTCTTCTTCTTCCTCTTTCCTCTCCAATTAGAAAGTTTGAAAGCTTCCGTAGCTCTTCAAATGGCGCCCAAAAGACGAGCGGGGAAAGAAGTGGCAACTTCTGCAGCGGAGGGTCCTTCTCCTCCTCCGGTCATCGAACGACCAATTGCCTGTAAGGGACTTCCCCTTTTGATTAGAGCCGATATTTGGCTATTTTTGGATGAATCTAGAACGATCGAGCATGATCTGTTATTGTTAGGGAATCCATTTCCCTGAATTTCCCTTATTCTCCTGGACGGGGATCTAAGAACTGAACAGTTCTTCTTTAAGCTTCCGTGCGAAGCTATCACTTGGGCTGTTTTCATCCTGTTGAACAACAGGATACGGATCTGTCCCTTCAATCGTGGCCGTAAAGGATTAATGACCATAATGCCCTTTTGACGAAGTTAGCCCTTAGGGCTATACCATTTTCTGCTTAAGCGAAGTTAATGCTTGGGCATTTTCTGCAAAATGCAGACTTGTCCGCGAGATTAAGCTTTGTTGAAGCTATCGCCTTGCTGACTTTGCTCACCGGGCGAGACTATGCCTTGGTGAAATTTATGTCTTCATGTTCGCCTGGCTGGTGAACTAATCAAAGTTCATCTTGTTCTTGCAGTGCACTATACTCCTGGTCCTTCAAACAGCCTATTCGGGATGACCAGGGGAGTTGATGGCAATATTAGCTTGCAATTTCAAGGGCAAGCTTCTCTTTTTAGCGAGCGAAGCTCCATCGTTCGGGACACGCTTATTCATAGTGGTGATCAATATACCACGAGGAGTATCCTGACCACAACTCCTCTTGAAGACATCGACCGTCAGACTTATAGGAAGACTGACTTCATGTTTGGGGACGCCGCGCCAGATCCTGATCACCAACTACATGCAGGAGAAGGGCAATGGATTTTCCAGTTGGACAATGAGAAGTTTTACCTTCCATCCAACAAGCGGCATTTCTCTCTGTCTTCCTTCCAGTGTGTGACACAGGCTCGGAAGATGGCATGGGATGTGAGCTGAAATACCGACTCCGTCCACATAGGGAGATTGATGGTTCAGTCCCCTGGTTATGCAAGAGCGGGGCCTCCTCATTGCATAATGGGTCTACATCCTGGGAATGTGTCGCGAGACATCCCAGTGGGAGAAAATCCTGCAGTGGCGTTGACCTTTGGCAACCAATTCTTCAAGGTTGATGGGAACTACCCGACCACTGATTTCAGGGCTCCAGGCTGGATTCACCCTCCGAAGACGTGGTGGGCGGATTTGACTACCTACATCCTTGCTCATTTCGAGGAGGATTTGGAGAGGCTGAACCTCTATGAGGTCGTCAGGGCGACCTGCCACGGTATTGAGATGAACGTGGCGTGCTTCTACGCCATCTTTGAATTGTATTGCCCAGCTTCAGGGACTTTCTTCACTCCTGTCGGTGAGTTGGGTATGGCCTTGCATGAGATGTGGGAAGTCTCTGCTCTGCCTTTTGGGTCTCTCCCATATGAAGAATACTTCCCGTGCGAGGCAAAATTGGCTCTTCTGGAGAAGCAGGAGCCTGCCTTATTTGAGACTTACCGGAAGTTAATGTGCCACCTGCACATTTGTTCCGGCATTCATGGTGGCAACAAGGGCACTTCCTGTAGCTTGAAGAGCTGGGGGAATTACTTGTTCCCGGATATGAGGAATGCTCCTGAAGCAGCACATTGCGGAGTTGCTGATGGGGACATATTTGACCGGATGCAAAAGCACTTCCAAGGGGATCTAGTTGTGAAAGAAGACGATGGTCCCTATGAGAAGGGTGATGTCCTTCGGAGTTTCCATCATCAGGCTCGCAGGCCGATGTCCCGGAAGGCACTTCTGGCTGGCTTCTTAACAGTCTGGCTGAAGAGGTGTGTGGTGACGTCTTCTTCGGGTGACATCGTTCATCCGAATGTTTTGCTGCCCGCTGTTCGTTTGGTTCATGGCCGTCCTCTGGGACTTCTTCCGGCCATGGTGTGCTGTATCCAGAGAGGCCTTCGTGCATTGACGGAGGCTTTTTGCAGGCCACCAACGACGAAGCGTGGAAAGGGGACCATTTCGCCCTGTGACGGACCTAACCCCAGAATAGGTCTGCCGTATACTTACTTGATGGCGTGGTTCGCCCTGCATTGTCCTTCTTTAATTGAAGCTGGAGAGGACCCCTCAAGATGTTCGAATGGCGCTCCTCCGCCGATTCGAAGGATGTTCATGGCAGAAGACTTACGTGGCTGAGGCCCGTAAATTAGTACGTCGCTATGACGTCTATAGTCTCTTCCGCTGTTTTCCCCGTATTCAGGGTGCAGGCTATGGGGAAGAGTTTAAAGATGCGGGGGAGGGGCATTCGTCCCTGAGCCGGGGAGTTTTTGAGTGGCTGGTCAGTATCCGGCCTTCACATCTATTGTACCGGAGCGGTGATAGCTGCTACTTGGAGCCTTACGTCCCAAGTCGGTTTGCTCGACAGTTTGGATATGACCAACTGTACGTGGGCAACCCGAATCTCAATCTGGCTTTCATGGGGAGCCTTATTGATGGGGCCCATGCCTGGCGATTCTTTACTGCAGGCGGTACTAGGGCGCGGCTGCGTACGCCGTTGAAGAATCCCAATCTCCTAATGACCCTGTGCTTCTGTCAGTGGTATGCCACTTCTAACTCCACACCTCTCGAATTCAAGGTGAACAGTTCTGGTGTGAAGTTAATTTTTCAGCGGCTGAGACGGAAGGCTTCTGAGAAAAGGGAAGGCAAAAGGGTTCGCACCCCAGGTATAGAGGAGTTTGTTGCTGTGGAAGACAGCGAGGCCTCAGATGCCGAGAGTCCTCGCTTCGAGGTGGGAGCGGGGGCTGAGACTCCTGCAACTGGCTCTGGTGTGATGGGGACGGCTCCCCCTCGTCGTGTAGAAGAAGTGGAGGAAGAGGATTCTGAAGTCCACTTCAAAAGAAAGCGGGCAGGTAGCTCTCGTAGGAAATCGTTGGCGAAGAAGCCCCGCCGCCAAGCTCCTACGATTGTCGTAGAGGGTCATCCCTCTACAGCGATTCCTCCTGCTGCCCCATTAGCGGCTAAACCGTCGATTGCTAAACCGACTAGCGGTGAATTTGCTCCGGGTCTGGGTAAGATTAACCCCGTCCATATAATACGCCTTTTTATGTGTTCCCATTGACTTATTATCAATCCTTCTTGATTGTAGGAGCTGAGGCAGTTGACCTCAGCTGGAGAGCAAGGGGAACATTATGATCCCCTATTTACTTATGGAACTGAAGCTGGTTCTTTTGCCCGTCCGGAGGAGTCCGGAGGTGATGCGGCGGACATTGGTCCTTCGGGCACTGGGACTTCCAAAGGAAGTCCTGTAGCGTCAAGCTCTATTGGATGGTCTACGGGAGACTCGGCAAGCGAAAGCGTGCCGGCCATTCGTGCTGATTCTGCCAAGAATTTTCTGATGGAGCCCCTGGAGACTGATGTGGCTGACGAGATGTTTGAGGCGACATCATCCTTTGGTATTGTCCTAACCTCTTGGCTTCTTTTGCATGTAGTGTCCCGACTAACCGCAGTCTTGTTACAGATGTTCGGCCTCAAGATGCATCAGCTTTAAGAGAGCCAGAAGATTTCCCCGAAGGGTCAAGGGGTGACATGAGCGCTTCGACCACGGCTGATGTTGCTGTGCTGGATGCGCTGTACGGTGACCTGGCTTCTTATCGGCCCAAGTCAGCCAAAGGACCAGAGGCTGAAGGGGGAGCAGTTCCGGAGGTGTCCTCACTCCCAACTATATCAACGAGTGAGGTGCCGACAATTTTACCAAGTGTGAAGCTGAGGGTGATTATAAGCCCTACTTCCCCAATTCTGGTAGTTGAGCCCGCTGTTCAGGAGATGGTTGTCAGCCCTACCTCAGCGGTGGCTAGCGCACTGATTTCCATGAAGACTCCGCAGAAATCACTGACAATCTGCCCTGCTGTTGATGTTCCCATTGCTCCTTTCACGATAGTGTCGACCAGGCTGGTGGATTTCTCTGAAGTTACTTCTCTACCCGAAGTGGTTGAGGTTGAGAACGACTATATAGGTGACCTCGTCGATAGCTTTTATAAAGGCTTAGGGCGAACTATCGACCTGGTTTTGAAGGGCTCGACTATGTCGTTCTCAAAGTTAAAGGTGGTCCTCTCCCGTGGCATCGAAAGTATTCGGGATTTTGAGGGGTATCACCAGGCTACTGCTTTGGAACTCCTGGTGGATGAATTTGAGAAGGATGTAGAGGAATGGCGTCGTCTCCGCTGTTTGGATCTGGAGTCTTTAGTTGATGAGCGGTTCGCGCATCTTGTCCCTCAAAAGCACGAGGCCCGGCTTGCCGCTCAAGAGGCTGCTAAGGCTATCTCTTCTGACTTGAAATCCTTGGAAATAAGGCAGGCAGAGGTCGGAAATGCGATTGACGCCTCCACCAGTGTTCTTCTTGACGCTGAAGATAAGATTGGGAAGGCTGAGGAAATGATCAGGAAAGCAAATCTTATTTTATCCAAGGCTAAACTGGTGCGTCTTGAAGAAACTGCGCGGCTTGAGCAGCTTAAGGCTCAAGATGAAGAACTCTCGCAGCAGGGATTGTCACAGAGGGCAACTTTGGCGGAGGTTGAAGCTCGTCTGACCCTGGCAATGGATTTCAATGAGGCCGAGCTGAGGTCGCAAGCGCTTGCCCAGGCTGCTGATGACAGGAGGACGAGGCTGGACTCCCTTGGAGAGCGGCTCAGATCTTACAGTGTGCGCCTGTAGCTCCATGTACTTTATCCTTTTGGAATGAATGAAAAAAAATTTTCTTCTTTTGTTGAGTCTCCAATCTTGTTCTTCTTTTTGAATTGCGATTCCAAATTGTATTGCAATTTCTTGAGAACATAGTTCTTGTTGGGTTGGATGATGAGACTTGGCTATCTGTCAGTTCAGAGGTCGCGATGACATAACTGGTTGAGACAGCACCAAGCCCGAAACCGGTCCTTGTCGGATCGAAAGATGAGACCTGTCTTTTGTAAATGTCAACAGGGCTCGGAATTGAGACTTAGCTGTCTGCTGGTTCAGAGGTCGCAATGACATAACCGATTGAGATGCCACCAAGCTTCAGAATTCGGTGATACTCGTCTTTTGTAAATGTCAACGAGTATCGAGACCTGTCTTTTGTAAATGTCAACAGGGCTCGAAATTGAGACTTGTCTTTTGTAAATGTCAACAGGGCTCAGAATTGAGACTTAGCTGTCTGCTGGTTCAGAGGTCGCAATGACATAACCGATTGAGACGCCACCAACCTTCAAAAATTTGGTGATACTCGTCTTTTGTAAATGTCAACGAGTATCGAGACCTGTCTTTTGTAAATGTCAACAGGGCTCGGAATTGAGACTTAGCTGTCTGCTGGTTCAGAGGTCGCAATGACATAACCGATTGAGACGCCACCAAGCTTCAAAAATTTGGTGATACTCGTCTTTTGTAAATGTCAACGAGTATCGAGACCTGTCTTTTGTAAATGTCAACAGGGCTCGGAATTGAGACTTAGCTGTCTGCTGGTTCAAAGGTCGCAATGACATAACCAATTGAGACGCCACCAAGCTTCAAAAATAGGTGATACTTGTCTTTTGTAAATGTCAACAAGTATCGAGACCTGTCTTTTGTAAATGTCAACAGGGCTCAGAATTGAGACTTAGCTGTCTGCTGGTTCAGAGGTCGCAATGACATAACCGATTGAGACGCCACCAAGCTTCAAAAATTTGGTGATACTCGTCTTTTGTAAATGTCAACGAGTATCGAGACCTGTCTTTTGCAAATATCAACAGGGCTCGGAATTGAGACTTAGCTGTCTGCTGGTTCAGAGGTCGCAATGAAATAACCAATTGAGACGCCACCAAGCTTCAAAAATAGGTGATACTTGTCTTTTGTAAATGTCAACAAGTATCGAGACCTGTCTTTTGTAAATGTCAACAGGGCTCAGAATTGAGACTTAGCTGTCTGCTGGTTCAGAGGTCGCAATGACATAACCGATTGAGACGCCACCAAGCTTCAAAAATTTGGTGATACTCGTCTTTTGTAAATGTCAACGAGTATCGAGACCTGTCTTTTGTAAATGTCAACAGGGCTCGGAATTGAGACTTAGCTGTCTGCTGGTTCAGAGGTCGCAATGACATAACCGATTGAGACGCCACCAAACTTCAAAAATTGGTGATACTCGTCTTTTGTAAATGTCAACGAGTATCGAGACCTGTCTTTTGTAAATGTCAACAGGGCTCGAAATTGAGACTTGGCTGTCTGCTGGTTCAGAGGTCACAATGACATAACCGAATGAGACGCCATCAAGCTCAAGGTTGGTGATACTTATCTTTTGTAAATGTCAATAAGCATCGAGTTTGTAGTGGAATTTGGGAGAAAGTCTCGTTTTCACAGGGAGAAACGAGAAAATCACTGTCATAGGTTTAGTGTTAACGTAACAGCGAAATGTATATGTGGTCTTACCATTCTATGGATGAGAATTGGTAAGTGATTTTGGAGAGCTCGTTTTCACAGGGAGAAACGAGGGAATTGCTGTCATAGGTTTAATGTTAACGTAACAGCGAAATGTGTATGAGGCCTTACCATTCTATAGATGAGAATTGGTAAGTGATTTTGGAGAGCTCGTTTTCACAGGGAGAAACGAGGGAATTGCTGTCATAGGTTTAATGTTAACGTAACAGCGAAATGTGTATGTGGCCTTACCATTCTATGGACGAGAATTGGTAAGTGATTTTAGAGAGGGAATCAAATGGGAACTGGTCCCTTAGGATTTTTAGCAAATCCCCAGCTGTCAACGGGTTTGATATGCCTTTACCAACTACCGTTTGAATTGGGCTAGCCATGCTATTCTCCTCAGCATGATGAGTTGTCGAGGACTTATGTTAGGCTTACAGGCCAACATTTTCCTCTATCCTTAATCGTTAAGGACGTTGGATCGTCTGGTTAACGTATGTGTAACCTTGACTCTCCTTTAAGACAACCAGTGTATGGCCAGGTTCCTACTGGTTTATGGTTGTGTGATCTCGCTTGGAGGAAGAGAAAGGCTCTCTTTGTGTGTACTTTGGACACGAAGATCTTGATCAGAGGTGTAATGTTAACTTGATCATGAGAAGGATCCTTGATTAAGGATAATACTTCTTTAAGAACTTGCCATTGATCGGCATCATGAGTAGGTCGCCATCTGAAGTCATAAGGCGGTATGCTCCATTTGAATAGACTGTTTCTATTACAAACGATCCTTCCCATTTAGGCTGAAATTTGCCTTTGGTTTTGTGCGTCATAATCATCGGTCGTCTGACGGCTAAAACCAGGTCTCCTTTCTAGAAGACCCTCTGCTTGACCTTCTTATTGAAGGCTTTTGAAATTCGAGCTTGATACAGCTCGATATGTTGCTGAGCTTGTAACCGCTTCTCATCTAGGGCTTTGAGCTCTTGAAGATGCAACCGATCATTGTCCTCTGATGTGATCTTAGTCATTAGGGCGACTCGCAATGACGGCATCTGGATTTTCAAAGGTATGACTGCTTCACACCCGTACACCAGGGAAAAAGGCGTATTGCCTGTCGGTGTCCGAACCGTGGTTCGGTAGGCCCAAAGACATTCACCAAGCTTTTCGTCCCAATCTCGCTTATTCGAGGAGACGAACTTCTTGAGTAGCTTGATGATCGTTTTGTTGAATGCCTCCGCCAAGCCGTTAGCGGCGGGATTGTAGGCAGTTGAAGCTACATTCTGAATTCGGTATTTATTGCAGAACCGATAGAATACCTGACTTATGAATTGGGGACCATTGTCATGGATGATTTGCCTAGGGACACCAAATCGATGGATGACATGGTGTTTGATGAAATTAACCACATTAGGGGTTTTGACTTCAGCCAATGGTATAGCCTCCGCCCACTTTGAAAAGTAATCGGTTATTGTCAGGATAAACCGGTGACCTTTTGTCGAAGAGGGGCTGATTGGCCCTACGACATCGATTCCCCATGCTTCGAATGGCCATGAAGCAACAGTCGGGTGGAGCAACTCTGAAGGCTGGTATATGAAATCTGCATGGATTTGACACGCTTTACACCTTCGTGCATATTGGATGGCATCGACTATCATAGTTGGCCAATAGTATCCAAGTCTGTGCAACCT
The DNA here is from genome assembly GCA_038442645.1 of Agave tequilana. Lineage (NCBI taxonomy): Eukaryota > Viridiplantae > Streptophyta > Magnoliopsida > Asparagales > Asparagaceae > Agave > Agave tequilana. Next base: position 50,563 of record JAVJIF010000350.1, on the reverse strand, counting down.
GTCCTTAAGTTTTGGACCTGGCTGATGAGCTCCACAAGTACTGTCGTGCGCTTCTTGGAGCGCTTCTTGTGCCTCTGAATGAGAAAGGCAACGGAGGAGGAGACCGTCATATGAACGACGGTAAAGTGTCTTCAAAATCGGATCGTAATAGAACCGGAGAGACCTTCGTCTGATGGACGCCGCTTCCCTGGGATCATCTGGAAGCAGACCGTGCAAAGCATAGTCGATGAGAGGAAAGCGCCAGTCTCTTGGTTCAAGATCCGTTGAGATATTATAGACCTCTCTGGTTCTCAACATATGCTTGGAGCATACAAGATGTTGAGTTGCGACTGTGAGGTGATACTCGGTGTTGGCTGGCAAGGCTAGTGTCGTTGCTAATGCAGCAAGAGCGTCCGCCTTGGTATTCTGAGATCGAGACACGTGCCCGATGTAGAAACCTTTAAATAGGTTGGCCAATTCAACGGCCGTGTGATAATAAGGCACCAAGTCCTCATGGCGGACTTTGTATTCGCCTTTAACCTGATTGATGATCAGTTTTGAATCGCCATAAGCTTCGAGGTAGCGTACCCCCATTCCATGGGCGAGCTGAAGACCGATGAGCAGAGCATTATATTCTGCTACATTATTGGAGCATGATTTTGTCAAAGAAAATGCTCTGGGAAGAACATGGTCCTACGGGAAGATAAACACAACCCCCACTCCGGCAATAATCTTGCCTTTAGGGCCCATTCGCGATGCTCCATCGAAGAACATCTGCCACACTTCCTCTTCTGAGGTTGCATAAGACTCGAAGACTTCATCAGGGATATCTTCGTGAAGTTTTGAATGTTCCGGAACTGGATGAGCAGCCAAGAACTCTGCAAGGGCCTGGCCTTTAACCGCCTTCTGAGGGGTGAAGATCATGTCGTATTGAGACAATAAAAGTGCCCACTTAGCCAATCTTGAATTCAATGATCCTGGCTTCGTCATAAGAAGACGCAATGGGTTTACTCTGGAGATGACATGTATGGTCTGGCCGACCAAATAATGTCGTGTCTTCTGAATAGCGAAGACGAGAGCTAAACACTCTTTCTCGATAGGGTTGTAGCGAGATTCCGCTCCTATGAGAGTTCTACTCAGATAATAAATGGCCTGCTCGTGGCCATTGTCGTCCTTTTGAGCGAGGAGGGCACCGAGGGAATAGTCCAGAGCTTTTACATAAAGCAAGAATGGTTTCCCTGATGTGGGGGCCACTAAGACTGGAGGCTTTGTGAGGTACCTCTTGATATCTTCATAAGCTTCCTGGCAAGCTTGATCCCATACGAAGGAAGCACCCTTTTTCATGAGTCGAGTGAACGGTTGACAGCGGCCTGAGAGATTTGCAATGAATCTTCTAATATAGGCTAGTCTACCTTGCAAGCCCCTGAGCTATTTGAGGTTCCTTGGTGGATGCATGCTCTGGATGGCTTTGACTTTGTCTGGGTCAAGATGAATCCCTTTTGATGTGACAATAAACCCAAGGAACTTGCCGCTTGACACTCCCAAGAAGGATTTTGTCGGGTTCATTTTCAGTTGATGAGCCCGCATTATGTCGAACATTGTTCTCAGGTCGCGAAGATGTTCATTCTTGTTGCGGCTTTTGACGGCAATGTCGTCGACATAGCACTCCATCGTTTTTCGGAGATGATCGCGGAAAATTGTACTCATTGCCCGCTGATAGGTTGCTCCGGCGTTCTTCAGTCCGAAGGGCATTACTGTGTAGTAGTATACCCCCAATGGTGTTCGGAACGAAGTATGCTTCTCATCGTCGGGATACATCTTAATCTGGTTGTACCCTGAAAAGCCATCCATGAAAGACATTCTTTCGAACCCGCATGTGTTGTCGATCATGATGTCGGTGATGGGTAATGGGAATTCGTCTTTGGGACAGGCCGTATTGAGATCACGGTAGTCGATGCAGATCCGTATTTTCCCGTTCTTTTTGAGGACGGGGACGATGTTAGCTACCCAATCTGAATGTTGTTCCTCCCAGATGAAGCCACATGCAATGAGCTTGTGAACTTCGGCTTCAATATCTTCCATAATGTTTGGGCGAAACCGACGTTGTTGCTGCTTGACTGGCTTGATGTCAGGTTTGATATTTAGACGGTGCATGGCGACTTGCGGGTCAAGTCCGGGCATGTCTTCGTAGCTCCATGCGAAGACGTATATATACTCCTTTACGAGCATTATCAATTCTTCCCTTTCTGTAAGTGATAGGCTTTCACTTATAAAGATGGGCTTAGGGTGGTCTTGACTACCCAAGTTGACCTGCATCACCTATCTTCAGTAGGTGGATCGCGCAATTCGAATCGCTTTTCCCATTGAAGGTCTAATTGTTGGGCCCATGGTTCCTCGTCAGTGGCTTCTGCGGGCTCCAATTGACTGCTTGAGGTCATATTAGCAGTGAGGTTTTCGAACATTCCTCCTATACTGACATCTGAATCCCACTCGGAGGATGAGGCTGAATGTGATGGAATTGGTTCATCGTCTTTGGCTTGAACCGTTACTGACGATATGGGTGTAACATATCCCAACCCCCTGCGTGTACTATCATAGTAATTTGCAGGCTTCCCTTTAGGCACAAAGTCATGCATCAAACTGCGCCTTTCTTTTCCAAAATTCGGGCCTCCTCCATGCTTTAGGTCGTACCCCATTTTCTTCATAATATGGCGCGCTGGCCGCGCGTAATGAAAGAATTATGGAGTGTCTAAGTCTGAACTTGAATCTGCGGCCGTGGGTCCCCGTGGTTGTGTTCTACCGAAGATTATTGGTAACTGACCTTCTTTGGATGGCGGGATCACTAAAACGGCTCCTTCTGCGGATTCCATGGGCGTACTGGACGCACTTGGCTTGTGTAAAGGCGTGTGCAGGGAGCTATCCGTAATGGACTCAAATAGCCCAACACTCGCAGGAAAATCGAAAGAAATATTATCATTAATTACCCATTCACCTTCATCCTCTGAAGGAGTATTACATAGGGGATACTGAGACATGCTATAATTGGTTCACCAATCAGAATGGCTGGCATGCCTGCTTCGGATTCTGAATCCGCCTCATTGCCACTTTCATCATCGTCCGGCAACGGTTCTTTAGGTGTCCCACCGGCCTCTTGATACAGGAGAGCGTCAGTGAAGTAGTTTTCCACCCCTTTGAATGGTTGCTTCTCAGCAAAGACAGTTCGTACTGTCACGTCATCTTCAACATATTTGAAGCATTGGTGCAGAGTGGAGGGGGGAACGATCCAGTTGGCGTGGATCCATGGTCGTCCTAGCAGCAGGTTATATGACGTGTCAGCGTCAATGACATAGCATGTCACTTCTGACTTCAGGCTCCCGATTCTGCAACGGAGTCGGATTTTCCCAAGTGGGTGACTGCTCCCAGCGTTGAAACCATATATTGTAGTAGTGGTTGCGGACAACCAGTACAGCGGTATGCTGAGGAAATAGAGAAGCCTTTTGGGGATGATGCTGAGTGCGGACCCCGGATCGACTTGTATTCTTTCAATGCACGTTGAACCGATATATCCGGTGTAGTATAGAGGCCGAACGTGCTTGTTGTCTTTGAGAAGCATATCTTCCGCCGTGAATGTAATAGCAGGCACCTTGGATTGTGTATGATGACATTCTGGGCAAGGAGACTGAACGTCGTTGTTAGGGATCTCAGGCATGCATGTTAGAAAGGATTCTGAATTGGCTAGCGCCTCCCTGAGTGCTTCTCTTGTTTCTTTCGAGAGGCGAAGGAGCTCGTGTATAGTGATACGAGCTGGGATATTGGCCAGCTGAGCCAATATGTCAAACCGAAAGGGCGTATCAAACCCTTGGCCTGGTAGTTTCTTCAACATGTGGTCGAATCGTACCTCCTTAGGCCTATCTTTTCCCTTGGTTGGGATTGGAGTGGATGCTGGTACTTGTACTGATGTCGTTTGCTGTTGTATCTCATCAGTAGACTTTTCATACTGCCTCAAGTATGATTTTCCGAATCGGGTGCCCGTCGGCTGAGGTACCTCGGCCTGCGTTGTGGAAGCATGCTTTTCTCCTTCTGAATCACTAAGGGAAGCTGAAGTAAGATTGCCGTCGTCCGGCATGAGGGAGATGACATTGCAAGATTTGCCCTTTGACTTGGGCTTTTTGAATCCCACTGCATGTCTTGGGCGAGGTCTGGGTGTATTCAGATGACTTCCCCCGTTTCTAAGTTAGGGGAACAAGACCCTTATTATCTTGAGCTGTAGCTGGAGGATGCTTGACTTCCAACCGTGGCGCAGGGACTGAATAAGTCCCGTCAGGAACTGTGACCTTTGGAGCTTTGCCGAACTCGAGAGTCACCATGTTGGCCGTGACTTTCTTCTGTTCTGTCTTCAATGTCAGAACCCCGGCGTCGACCAAGGCTTGAATTCTGTCTTTGAGAACATAGCACTTGTCAGTAGGATGGTGAATCATCCTATGATAGAGGCAGTATTTAGGGTCGTTTGTGCGCCCTATCTCATTAAGACGCCGAGCATCTGGCAGCTTCATTTTGTTCCCTTTGTGGAGCAGATGGAATATCGTGACCACCTGATCGTCTTTGAAGGAGTACTGCTTTGGAGGGAACTTAGGCTCCTGATTGCCGAAGCCGCCCTTCTTGGTCTTCGACTGTACATCTCCGGATAACTCCACATACATAGCCTCTTTGCCTTTAGCTTGAGAAGATTGTGGTAGGTCGCTACGCCCTTTGTTGTTCATACCCCATTTGCCTCTAGGGGCGGATGGTTCGAACTTTTTAGCCGACTTCTCGGCTATCTCAGCTTGTTCGACCAATTCTTTCCAGGTGTGGGCTTTGACAGCCCCCATGCGAACTTCCACTTGGTCTAGGAAGTTGTGTCTGCATGTCTGTAAAAGCATGGGTAATGGCAACCCAGCTGGGCACATCAAGGATAAATTTCTGAACCGTTCAATGTAGTCACGGACAGATTCGTCCTTCCTCTGTACAGTGGAGAGGAGCTTGTCCATGGTCACTTCGGTATCGTCCTCATAGAAACGAGAGAGAAACCGAGTTTCCAGGTCGATTCAGGAGTTGATAGAGCCCGGGGGAAGCTTCGGAACCAGTCAAATGCCACCCCCTTTAAGGTGTCAATGAATAGCCTAGCCATGATGGCGTCATTGCTTATAACATTACCAGTCTGAGACCAAAAAATAGTAGATGTGCTGATTTGGCGAGCTCTTTCCGTCATAAGTATGCAACGTTGGCGGTTTGAACTTCGGTGGATATGGCACCGAATCCCACTCCAGTGGGTAAGGACGGACTGCCCCTACTTTCTTTAATTCATCCCTCTGAGCTAGGGATGCAATTTGAGCTTGGAGGTCCTTAAGGACTTCGGCGTCTAAGGAAGAACCCTCCTTGGATTTCTCCGGCTTTGGCTGTTCATTGCTGAAGTGTTCCTCCTCATCGTGATTGCTCCCGACATCATTGTCATTCTGATTGCTGAGGAGTCGAGCAAGCATCTGTTGAATATTGTCCAGGGCTTCTTGCTGAGTCTTGGAAATTTGCTCCTGAGCTTCCAGGCGCCGACGAAGGTCGTCGTTGGCATTATCAGCCATGTTGACTGATGCACTGTCAGTTCGCACCGAGCTAACTGTCGCCGAAGAGGCGTACCCACTATCTTCATCTTCTTCGTCCAATGACTGGAGTAATCTTCTGGGTTCTGGCAAGGCTAGGGCCGTCGAGGAAGAAGGCTGTTCATAATTATAGGGTATTGTCACCCTAGATCTGGTATTTCGGAAAACACCTTCTTCATGCACGAAGATTTCGCCTAAGCCTGGGCTGTAATCTGGATCTGGGGAGCTGTAGGGGTGTCGTCAGCTGTTTGTCTTCCCCTGCGCGGATCTCGTCCCCTTCCGGTCATGTTGACGGATGCAGAGGGTAGATCTCGCGAGATGCTCCTTTTGCGGTGTTTCCTCGGGGCCTGTACCGATAGTCGATCAAAAACTGACCGTCGTCTTGGAGGAGTGGCGGGGATTGGTCCCAGCCGGCAATGGACCGAGTGGAGTGTCACCAGCTGACATCCCACTTGTTGACAACAGGGGGAAGAGGTTTGTTTATCTGTCAACAATTTTCTCAAACCAGACCCGGTTGGGTCTCTGCAATCGAGCGCAAAGGCTCTTTTGGATCGTACATAGGACGATGTCCTGCTCCTTTTATCCCTGCAGAAGGGATTAGCACTGAACAGTGCTTTGGTTCTAGCTTCGCCATAAAGCGCGAGCTTAGCGCTTGACGAACCGGAGGGCGGAGCATGCTGTGGTACAGTAGCTTTGTTCATATGAACGAGGCTGACGCAAGGCGTTGCTGCTCTTGAATTGGGTGACGGTATAATTGCCGTCTTGACTTTATGATTGGAGCAGACAGGAATCTTGCCTTTTTCTTCGCGAGAGAGGCGCGGTTTAGGCGTAGCTGCGCATGAAGCTTCGGTTGGAGACTTCTGTTTAGGCTTCCATACTCGCCTTGGCAGAGGAGACTTAGGTTCGCAAGGAACCTGATTAGCCATACGCGAGGCTGAAGGGTGTTGGCAGAATTCTGCTTCCGGTTTCTGCTCTGAAACCTTAGCCGTGGAGACCTTCCTATGCTTCCGTGCTCGAAGCATTGGGCCACCCCCAGAGAGGACTTCTTCAAATCTTGCTTGATCGAACTGGACCACCAAGTTCTCACAAGTAAAGGAATCAGACTGCGGACGTGCTTCCTTGTTGCGCCAAATAACCGCAGTAGGTTCGCAGAGAACCTTTTCCGTCTCCGCAGAGACTTTCCTTGTCGATTTAGCCAGAGAAGCTCTGGCTGCACCAGCTTTTCTGAATTCAGAATTAGACCCGAAGGTCTGTTCGTCGCATTGCGATACTTGATTCTCGGCAGTGGAGAATTTCATCCCCAGCGGAGTCGCCATCTTGTTTTCCATTATATTCGCAAAGGGGAAAACTTACAATAAAAGGGTTGAGGAGCTAAATTACAAGTATTCTTAAAAAGATTACAAGTAGATCTCCTCAGAGATTCTGGAGAAGTGTGCCGATAGGAGACTGGTCAGCGCGCGACCACTTTGTCCCTTTGACGATGCGAGTGATGAGATTCCCTTCTCGCCTGGTTCGGGGAATCAGAGAATAGAAGGTTGGTAGAACCCTCTTGCTGCTTCTCAAAATCGCCTTCAATTAGGAATTCCTTCTCGCCTGGTTCCAGAGATTCCTTGAGAAGAAGGACGATGTTAGGGTATCAACACCCTGGGTAGAGAAAGCAATTCTCTAAAAGGTCTCTGAATTCGAGAGCGCACGGTGCGTTATGAAGAAGCCTCTGCTTGTGGAGTCCTCTTGTGTGTGTATCGTCTCAGAAAAGCTCTTCCAAGAAGTCCTCTCTCCTTGTGCCCCTGGCGGGCTATTTATAGGGAGAGCAAGGGTATAACCGTCCCTTGAAAATATGGAAACAGATTGAATCAAATCTGTTTGAATCTGGAAAGTAGCCTTGCTGCGAGGCTAAGATCAGCTTCTGCGAAGCTAGAATTGGCAGGTCGGTTGATCTTCTTGATCCTTTCCATATCGTTGGAGGATTTCCCCTGATCTTCTTACTCGTTTTAGGAGAGTCAAGAGATTATAGAAATCAACTGTCAAATTTGATCTCTGATTTGATCTTAATTGGATTTGATCTGATTGGATCCGATCTCATCCGGAGATTTGATTGGTCAAAGGTTGACCATAGCAGACCAATAGCGGAGCTGTCCGCATTGAGCTCGTAGCGGAGCTAGAAGCAGCTTCTGGCGAAGTCCGAAAGAAACCCTTTGGCGGAGCTGGAAGTCCTCTGTGGCGAAGTTGCGAGTTAGCTTCTTGGCGAGGCTTCGAATGGCTTCGAGGCGAAGTCGAGTGATATTAGCCTCTCAAGCGAGGCTATCCCTTTGGGCTCATGCGATGCTAAGTGCTAGCACCTTAGACCTGCTGAGGTCTGTTTAGAAACAATCCGGGTTCACTGTCTGCTTGCTGGATCAGTGGAGTTCAAGTTGCTTCCTTGTCCCTCGGAGATGGGTGAAACTGGTCCTCAGCTCGTCTGTCACTTGTCTTTTGTAAATGTCAACAAGTTTAGACATTGTTCGGACCAATAAGAATCTTGTCTTTTTTAAGTGTCAACAAAGATCTTATAACACCACATGCCATCATAATCATCTTGTCTCAGTCCTTTACAAAAGACTCCTCTGGCCTTTCTCCAAAAGTAAAACATCTTCGAGGTTTGATGCCATCAGCGCATCTATCACCTCACATCTCCATATGCCAATATTGGTGTTGTCAAACTTTACCACGTCAATCTTTGTCAGATGATGATTCACGGATTTCACTGCGGAATGACTATTCCCGGCCATCTCTTCTAGCAATTCCAACAAAGTAATGTGAAAAATAATTAGTGAAAAATAAATCCAAATAGATAAAGATTGGATCTTTAACTCTAGACAAAACCGTCGAACAATTTCCAAAGCGATTTGCTCCACCGGAAAAAAAACTCCCCGTCGAAAACCTGAAAAGCTCTGATACCAATTGTAAGGACTTGGTGGACCATTCCAAAAAACTAGAATTCTAGGTGGGTTGCCCAAATCCTTATCTTTATATTATACCCACAAGTTTATCCCCATGTCTAGTCGGTGTACGCAGGTCGTGGGCGCGCGCGAACACACGTCGAACCGATCCGGACCAGATTCAGGTGGCCCAACTATACATAATAATAGGTATGGGAGGAATTAGTATATATACTACTCAACCTCCCATCTCCTATCCAATGTGGGACTAAAACCAAAGACAAATGAGAGGAAAACACAAATTTTTCCTCCAAATTCAAAACACATCCAACAGCCCCAATGATTGTTACCCCAAGTACAAGGGGGACGCTCAAAACCCAAATCAATTAGCCCTGTTATTGTGAAAAATTTCCAAAAAATCAGTAACATCGACGTGAACTATGAATGAAGCACCACCCATTTCTCCTCCAACCCCCATGTAATTAAAATCACCGACAAATAGTCCTCCAGGGTGCAACTATTCCTCCTGCACCAATATTGTGACATTTTCCTGAAGCCCTGGTGTAATATCCCCTAACTAATAATACTACATTTCTATTTTTAAGTATATATTTTTACTGTAATTAATTTTTAGTATTATTAGTGGTGTTATTGTTATTATATATATATGCTGTTATTATTACTATTGTTCCTCTTTCATTGATTCCTACTCCTACCCGTTAGCCCAATACCCTTTATCCTATACCCATTACCATTACCCATATCCAAACTTGTTTTCATTACCCAATACTCTCAAACCCAAACCCTATTATCTATCCCTCCATATAATCCTAACAACCTATCATAATCTTAATCCATATCCTAAACAACTCTAAACCAAATCCTATCCTAACAAATCAAATCCCAACCTTAACCACTAAATAATAAATCCTAACTACATACACCCTATGATTTTCCCTCCCTATCTTGGCCATTCACCTGGCCGTGATCCCAGGCTACCACGCTAGGCCATCCTGAGATCAGATTTTCTCCTCTCCCCACCATGCATCTGCTGTTGGCCGCGTCGTCATCTCTGCGGTGAAGTCCGACGAGCACCATGGCGTGAACGCCCCTCTCTTCGGCGCTCTCCGGCAGCCCCGCACACCCTCTTCTCCTTCTTCATGTTGCCGCCACCAATGCTCTCTGCTCAGGCCACGGCAGCGGCAACATTCAGGCCATCGTTTCCCCTCCAGCACTCCGTCGGAGCACCAGCCATCTTCCTGGAGCCCCTCTGCCACTAGACATCCTAGAGCCTTACCGTGTATCACCTCCCAAGCCCCGTGCGTCTCCATTCAACCGGAGCTCCCCAACAGCCCATGCGCCATCATGGCCGAGAGCACCCAACAGCCTGGAGCCCGCCTTCTCCGTCGACGCCCGCCAGTGCTCTCCCCAAACGCCCCGCCATGGCACCCGGACTGCTCCTTCCCCTTTGGCCGTGAGTTCCCCTCCCCCCTCATTTTGGTCTCTCTATTGATTTTATGTATGCATGAGTGTGTAGGTATATGTTTTATATGAAAATGCATGGGTGTCATTTAATTAGTGTATAGGTGTTTATAGTAAATAGTAGGTATCTATTAATTTAGAAATGTATGCATGTATTGTGTGTGTATATATTAGTATACGTATGAGTATGCATGTGGTGGTATGTATATTATGTGCATGTATGTGTTTGTATATCAACGTGTGTATTGGTTTGCGTGCTATAGTGTTTTGGACCCGTTCGGTGAGATCCAAACCGAGCTACAGGAGACCCGAACCCGATCCGGATTCGTGCTCATTGTGGACCCGATGCACAGGCGATTCGAAGACTGATCCGTGGGATGATCCGTAGATCAATACCGGTTCGTGCAGTGAATACCAGACGGCGATTCGGTTCCGAAACTGCGTCATTTCATGTGAGTGTTCGTTCTTGTGCATTTCCTTATTTATCGTTGTCTGTATGCATTTACATATTACATTTATCATTTCATGCGGCTTTCTGTTATATGTTATCAGTTTGGCTACTTGCACTACTTCATGAGACACCCATGATTGCTCACTTTAATTACCTAGTTCATAGGAGCTTGTATCAGGATCATTTTCTGTGTTGGTAGATCGCCATTGTTGGCTTAGGCCTAGTATTGATATACCGTAGACCAGACTTGACCTTGTTACTGATATAGCTGTGATAAGTCCTAAAATGAATATACATGTTGACTTTGAGGTTGATGGACCATTGAAAGAGGTTAGAGAACTATACTATGTGAAATGATTTTCAGTCATATTATTTGGTGACATATTTCAATGATAACCATTATAATAATATCATTTTTGGGTATTTTTAGGAATTTGTTTAGAGCCCTGATCGTACACACCAACAGATATATTAGTCGACTTGCCCCTTTTATAGTCGACTAATACTCCTACCCTTGTCGACTTATCATAGCTCCTAGTCGACTAAGTTTCTATTTAGAAAGTTGTGCACTCTCTATTTGTTGACTGTAAGCTATATTAATTGACTTCCCTTTCCTATTAGTCGACTTGTACTTGTTATAGTCGACTTATCCCTTTTTGATAGTCGACTTATCCCTTTTTGATAGTCGACTAACCCAGCCCAACCCTCTATACTAGTCGACTTGCGCCTACCCTAGTCGACTAACTCTAGTTCTGACTGCTATTCTTAGATTTCTTATGGATTGAGAACTTTACCCTTTAGTTATGATCTTGGCTATAGTTGGATGAATTTGATTTTGAGGAATAGGTATTGATTGAATTGACCTGACCTGATAGATCCTAGATATATATCGGATATGTTGCTAACTTTTGGGACCTTATGTTTGACCTTGATAGAAGTGAGAGTGTGTGATGACTTTGATCAGACTGGAGTGTGGAGATCTGAATAGATGTGTCAGAGCATTTGTTATTTCAGTTACTGAGATACAGATATATTGGTGATGGCTTGCCATATTAGATACCTTGACATGGATTAATACTTGACGTTCAGGATGACTAATGAGGCTATAGTTCATGATGACTATTGAGACTAGGAGTAGACGGATCGGCTATTGTTATATGCAGTACATGCATATGTGATATTGATCAGTCCTAGGTGAGGCTGTCTATTGAGCAGCATTCTGGCTTGTTATTATATGCATGTTACTGAAAGTTACTGGAAAAAGATTGTTTGACTGTAACACTCTGCAGTCATATTGTTCATCGTATACACGGTTACTGTTACCGTTCACTATTACTGATATTATTCACCGTGTATACGATTACTGATTGACTGTTACTGTACTGTTATCGTTACTATCACCGCATCGTCCCAGTGTTATAGGTAACATGAGAATTGATTGTTTTTACTGAATTCAATAATAAAGTAACTGAACAACTTACACCGGGATTGGGGAAATTGATGGAGGAGACAGCGTCTGTATTTTGGGTGGACCTAGGATACAGATTGCGCAGCCGACTTACGGTTCCACTGTAGGGTTCCGGGGGATGACTTGTTGGCCCAAGGTTACAATCACCCATGATTAGTGTATTTTGATGATTACAAAACATATTAGTTATTTGTACTAATAATATTTGTTGTTTAAGTGTGTTTCAGGTTTCTATTCATTCTAGAAGTCTTCTCTCACAAATACAAGGATTTGGACTCAAGTCAACTCCAATTGGGCTCAAGGAACAAGTGTTGAAGATCATATGAAGAAGCCTATTGAAGATCTTTAAGTCCTTAGAATCATTGTAAGAATAGAATGTTAAAGTTTGAGTCTTGGTTATTTGGCTCTAGGATACACACACACACACAAAATTTGGTTTTGATAAAATTTGGTCTTGTTTTCCTTTTCAAAATTTGGTTTCATGCCTTAGTAGAGATTTACATGAATCTAAGTTTTATAAAATAAATATCTTGTCTAGATCATGTATACATACTCCTACTAACATGTCACTCTAGTTTGTTTAAACCTAAAACAATTTTTCAAATTTTCCAAGTTCAAAATCCTGCAGTTTTTCCCATTTCAGGCTGACCGGCCGACCGGCCCGGTCGACCGGCGCCATAGCCTAGACGTGCACGTCTGTGCACGTCCGTCGGTCGACAGCACCGGTCGACCGACCAAGAGCACACTGCTCTCTGGTTTTCTGAGTCGACCGGACCGGTCGACCGGAAGAAGGAAACTGTGTTTCCTCTTTTGGGACGGTCGACCAGACCGGTCGACCGAGAGCCAACGGCTCTTTGCAGCTGGGCTGGCGGTCGACCGGACCGGTCGACCGCCAGGCCTGCAATAATCCAACGGCTCTTTCCTCTTTGAGCAATTCTGAAAATCTGTTTCTTTTTTCTGCTTTAACAGATTTTTAGAGAGTTGTTGGGGAGCTTTTGCAGGTCAAATTAGGTGTAAAGAAATTGTTTTTAACCTATTTTCAACCCTATAAATAGAGGAGAAGTCTCTCTTGCATATTACCAAGAAAAATCCTCAAGTTTGTGTTGTTTTCAAAAGAGAAAAGAAAAGAGTTTAAAGCCTTCATTCCAATTCTTTTAAAGTTTGTTTTTCAGTTGTGTTTGATTGTCTATATCACTCTACAACTGAAGTTTTCTCACCACACTTCATAGAGCCAAAAATCCTATACTCATTCTATAGTGAAGTTGTAATAGAAGTGAGATTGTTTGTAAAAGAGTTTGAGAAAAAGTGTAGTGATCTTGTTGTGATCACCTTGTTCTTGTAATCCTTTCCTTGTGGAGCAACCTCTTCGGTAGAGGTCCTTTGTACTCGGTGGAGTTCGGTGCTCGGTCTTCGGTAGACCAAATTGTAAAGGCGTCCTCGGTGGATAGTGGAAACCCTTCACGGAGGTGAAGGCGGGGAGTAGAGCGGTGGCTCGAACCTCGAAACAAATATTTGTGTTTGCAATTGCCTTTGCGTCCAATTCTTGCTTTAAATTCCTCTAACACTTTATTGCTCCTTATTACTTGCTTGCGATCTTGTATCTTCCTTGTGCTTTTAATTCAAGCTTGTAATTCTTGTGATATATTGTGTGCATCTCATTTCTCATCATCATACTTTGCCTTGATCGATCATATCTCAATACAACAAGGTTGCATTGCGCACCTCTAACCCATATCTAGGGGAATTGGGAGGAAGGAGTTCAGAACCTCGCAAGGGGTATTCGGCTCTTAGTCTTGTTTTTGAGAGATCGTTGCATCATTCATCATACTTAGTTCAAAAAGATCATTAGATTAGCAATTACACCTATTCACCCCCCCTCTAGGTGTTTTTCAATTGGTATCAGAGCTTGGACTCTAGGATTTGGTTTAACAACCTTAGAGAAGATCCTAATTTGCTAATCATTTCATTCATATTCATATAGTAAAAATGGCCGATGGAATTAAGACCCCTCCTAAGTTTGATGGACTTAACTTTCCCATATGGAAAGTTAAGATGACCGTGTTTTTGCAATCTCTAGGTAGCCGAGTTGCAAAAGCCGTGACTAAGTCCTTTAGTGTACCCCCCGGTGACGAATCCACTTGGTCCGAAATAGAGACTAAGGAATTCGATGCCAATGCCAAAGCTCACTATGCACTTCTACAAGCCCTTAATGATGATGACATTTCTAGGGTTATCCATTGCAAATCTGCATATGAGATTTGGTCACACTTGATAGTCACACATGAAGGGACCTCACAAGTAAAGAAGGCTAAGATTGACCTTCTTCGGTCCCAATATGAAACATTTAGCATGCAAGAAAATGAAACCATAGATTATATGGTTACAAGATTTACCAAGATTACTAATGGACTCTCTTCTTTAGGTGAAGATATCAACAATGATCAAAGAGTAAGGAAGATCATCCGAGCTCTTCCTACTTCATGGGAAGTTAAAGCAACAACCTTGAAGGAACTCAACGACAATGAAGAGATGGAGCTTATAGGTCTCATTGGGAACCTCAAACCCATGAGATGGAAAGGAAAGCAAGGGAGGATATGACTCCTTCCAAAAAGAAGACTATCGCCTTCAAGAGTCAAGCTACACACTCCGATGAAGACGATGAAGAAGAAGATGATGAGGAGCTCTCACTCCTTGTTAAGAATGTCCGGAGGATGTACAACAAGGCGAAGTACCAAGGTAGAAGAAGATGGCAAGGAGGCAAAGAAGAAAGAAGGATCACTTGTTTTAATTGCCAAAAGCCCGGACACATTGTTGCGGAGTGTCCGGACAAAGCTAAGCCCTCCACATCAAAGAAGCCCTACAAGAAGAAGGCTATGAAGGCAACTTGGGATTCGGAGACCGAATCTGAGGAAGAAATAGACACCGCCAACATGTGCTTCATGGCTAATGAAGGCACAAGCAAGGTAACCTCTTCCCCTTCCCATGATAATGAGCTTTCTATGGATGAATTAGAAGAGGCTTTTGTTGAGTTGTCACAAAATTATGATTTCTTAAAGAAAAAGTATTTAAAAATGAAAAAGGAAAATGAATCTTTAAGTCATCAAGTTTTTACTCTTACAAAAGAAAAAGGATGATTTGGTTTCCACCTTGGCCACTACTAAAAATGATTTTGAAAAATATAAGATTTCTTGCAAAGGTAAGGCCCCACTAATTGATTCTAATGAAGTTTCATTGCTTAAGGAAAGATTAGACTCATTAAGTGTTGTTTTGAAAAATTGTGAGTTTAACAAGAAGAAAATTGAGGCTATGTTTCCTAAGAAACAAGCCCCAAAGAAAAATGCTCATGCTCATGTTCATGTTCATGCTACACAACCTAAACAATATGGCAAAACCCCAAAACATGCTCACACTACACGTACACATCATGCATTCATGTATGGTAGAGTGTTCTCATGTTCACATTGTGGGCGAAAAGGACACTTAGCCAATTTTTGCTATGATAGACTAAATGCATCACATCATAATATTTGGGTTCGAGGCACTAACTTTAAAGGACCCAAGAAAGTTTGGGTACCAAAATCAACAATTATGTTAAATGATGTAGGTACTTTCCAAAGCCCAACGACGTAGAGGATTGTGGTATCTTGATAGCGGTTGCTCAAGGCACATGACTTGGGACATTAACAACTTTGCAACCCTATCAAGATATCATGAAGGTGGCACCGTCACCTTCGGAGATGACGCCAAGGGTAAAATCATCGGTATTGGTAATGTAAAACTTGGCACCTCTCCTTTAATTAAAAATGTAGTTTTAGTTGATGGCCTCAAGCATAATCTCTTGAGTGTTAGTCAACTTTGTGATAAAGGTTTTGATGTTGTTTTTGATAATGTTGCTTGTAAAGTAATTGATAGAACTTCTAATGTTTGTGTATTTTCCGGTTTTCGTGAAAGTAATGTTTATATGATTGATATGTTAAATATGTCTTGTAATATTACTTGTTTGAAAGCCCTCGATGATGACTCTTGGTTGTGGCATAGGAGATTAGGCCATATTTCTTTTGATCACATTTCTAGGTTAAACACAAAGGAAATGGTGAAAGGTATTCCTTGCTTGAATTTTGAAAAGGACCGAGTTTGTGACGCATGTCAATTTGGGAAACAAACTAAGTCTTCTTTCAAGTCAATTAAGGATATCATGACATCACGTCCTTTGGAGTTAATCCATATGGATCTTTTTGGCCCTACACAAACCAAAAGTCTAAGTGGGAATAGATTTGCTTATGTTTTGGTTGATGACTTTTCAAGGTTTACTTGGGTTTTCTTTCTTGAACACAAAAACCAAGCATTTTCGTATTTCCAAACTTTTAAGAAAAGAGTTGAAAAAGAAAAAGATGTTTCGATTTTGAGAATAAGAAGTGATAGAGGAGGTGAATTCATTAACCAACCCTTTACCACTTTTTGTGATGAACATGGAATAAAGCATGAACTATCTTGTCCTAGAACTCCACAACAAAATGGAGTAGTTGAACGGAAAAATAGAACATTACAAGAGATGGCTAGGACAATGCTAAGTGAATATGGTCTACCACATTATTTGTGGGCCGAGGCCGTTAATACATCATGCTATATATCAAATCGTGTTTTCTTATGTAAAAATACTACTAAAACTTCTTTTGAAATGTACTTTTCTAGAAAACCAAATGTTTCTTATTTCAAAGTTTTTGGATGCAAATGTTTTGTTTTAAATACAGAAGATAATTTAGGAAAGTTTGATGCTAGATCTTATGAGGCTATTTTTGTAGGTTACTCAAACACTAGTAAGGCTTATAGAGTTTTCATTAGATCATCATTGACTATTGAAGAGTCTATTCATGTTAAGTTTGAGGAATCTAACAAGTTTGTTAAGAATGTTGTAGAAATGGATGCATTGGATGAAGGTTTGGAGAAAGTGACCTTGGAGGATGCTTCTACTATGGGAGACAAACCACAGGATGATGAAGGAAGCGAAGCTAAGGTGGAAGAGGCACAAGGAAATGAAAATCAAACACATGAGGTGGAGCCTACTCAACCACTACCAAAGGATTGGAGATACAATCCACATCATCCCAAGGACCTCGTCATAGGTGAAGTATCAAAAGGGGTAACTACTCGCTCTAGACTTCATGACTATTGTGGTAACTATGCATTCATTTCTCATATTGAACCCAAAAATGTCCTCGAAGCCGAGGCCGATTCATATTGGTTGCTAGCCATGCAAGAGGAGCTCAATCAATTTGAGCGCAACCAAGTTTGGCACCTTGTTCCTAGGCCCCACGATAGACCAACAATTGGTACTAAGTGGATCTTTAAGAACAAGTTGGATGAATCGGGTAATGTAGTTAGAAACAAGGCTAGGTTAGTTGCCCAAGGTTACACTCAAATCGAAGGGATCGATTTTGAAGAAACCTTTGCACCCGTAGCACGGCTTGAAGCCATACGGATGACACTAGCATTTGCCTCATATAAAGATTTCAAATTATTTCAAATGGATGTTAAAGTGCTTTTCTAAATGGATTTATTGAAGAGGAGGTGTATGTTGAACAACCCCCGGGTTTGTTGATCCTACACATCCGGATTTTGTTTTTAAATTAGATAAAGCTTTTTATGGTTTAAAACAAGCCCCTAGGGCTTGGTATGAAAGACTTTCTTCATTTTTGATTTCAAATGGTTTTAAGAAAGGTAAAATTGACACAACTTTGTTTACAAAACATGTAGAAAAGGATATTCTTATTGTGCAAATTTATGTGGATGATATTATTTTTGGTTCTACTAATGAATCTCTTTGCAAAGCTTTTGAGTCATGCATGAAGGATGAATTTGAAATGTCTATGATGGGGAGCTCAACTATTTCCTTGGACTCCAAATCAAGCAAAGGAAGGATGGGATCTTCATCAATCAAGCCAAGTACACAAAAGAACTAATCAAGAGATTCGGACTTGAAGGATCTAAAGTAAGCAAAACTCCCATGGCTACAACTACTAAGCTTGATAAGGATGAACAAGGTAAAAGTGTAGACATTAAATTATATCGTAGCATGATTGGTAGCTTGCTTTATTTGACGGCTAGTAGGCCGGATATCATGTTTTCCGTTTGTCTTTGTGCACGTTTTCAATCTTGTCCTAAAGAGTCTCACATAATTGCGGTTAAACGCATAATTAGATACCTTAAGGGCACCATTGAAATGGGTTTGTGGTATCCGAAAACCGGCCAATTTTCAATGACTAATTTTTCGGATGCCGACTATGCGGGTTGTAGGATAGATAGGAAGAGCACAAGTGGAACATGTCAATTCTTGGGTAATTGTCTTGTATCTTGGTCTTCCAAAAAGCAAAATTCGGTAGCCCTATCAACCGCCGAGGCGGAGTATGTTGCAGCCGGAGCTTGTTGTGCACAAGTTCTTTGGATGAAACATACTCTCCTCGACTATGATTTACACTTTGATCATGTTAAAATATTTTGTGATAATACTAGTACTATTCACATGATAAAGAATGCAAATCAACATAGTAAAACCAAACACATTGACATTAGATATCACTTTCTTAGAGATCATTATGAGAAAGGGGATATTGATATTGACTATGTTTCTACCGATTTTCAACTTGCCGATATTTTTACTAAACCTTTAGACTATGCTAGATTTTCATTTATTTGTGGTGAGTTGAATGTTTGTATTATGGATTCTTAAAATGAAATTTTCAATTGTTTTGTTTTAACCCTTTTTGATGTATGACAAAAAGGGGGAGAATAAGTTTGTTGATTTAAAAGTTTAAGTTTGATACTATTTGAGTTTCATTTCATGGAGAAAAAGGAAGTTTGTTTTATTTGAGTTTTTGGACAAAAACTATTGTGCTTGTTAAATGCCTTATGTATTGAGTTTTCAATAGTCAATTTTTTATACATATCATTATTTGAGGGGGAGAAGTCAATTTTTTATACATATCATTATTTGAGGGGAGTTTTCCAAACTCTTCTTCCATATTTGTTTAAATAACTTATATGTTTTGTCATCATCAAAAAGGGGGAGATTGTTGGCCCAAGGTTACAATCACCCATGATTAGTGTATTTTGATGATTACAAAACATATTAGTTATTTGTACTAATAATATTTGTTGTTTAAGTGTGTTTCAGGTTTCTATTCATTCTAGAAGTCTTCTCTCACAAATACAAGGATTTGGACTCAAGTCAACTCCAATTAGGCTCAAGGAACAAGTGTTGAAGATCATATGAAGAAGCCTATTGAAGATCTTGAAGTCCTTAGAATCATTGTAAGAATAGAATGTTAAAGTTTGAGTCTTGGTTATTTGGCTCTAGGATACACACACACACACAAAATTTGGTTTTGATAAAATTTGGTCTTGTTTTCATTTTCAAAATTTGGTTTCATGCCTTAGTAGAGATTTACATAAATCTAAGTTTTATAAAATAAATATCTTGTCTAGATCATGTATACATACTCCTACTAACATGTCACTCTAGTTTGTTTAAACCTAAAACAATTTTTCAAATTTTTTCAAGTTCAAAATCCTGCAGTTTTTCCCATTTCAGGCTGACCGGCCGACCGGCCCGGTCGACCGGCGCCATAGCCTGGACGTGCACCGACCAAGAGCACACTGCTCTCTGGTTTTCTGAGTCGACCGGACCGATCGACCGGAAGAAGGAAACTGTGTTTCCTCTTTTGGGACGGTCGACCGAGAGCCAACGGCTCTTTGCAGCTGGGCTGGCGGTCGACCGGACCGGTCGACCGCCAGGCCTGCAACAATCCAACGGCTCTTTCCTCTTTGGGCAATTCTGAAAATCTGTTTCTTTTTTCTGCTTTTACAGATTTTTAGAGAGTTGTTGGGGAGCTTTTGCAGGTCAAATTAGGTGTAAAGAAATTGTTTTTAACCTATTTTCAACCCTATAAATAGAGGAGAAGTCTCTCTTGCATATTACCAAGAAAAATCCTCAAGTTTGTGTTGTTTTCAAAAGAGAAAAGAAAAGAGTTTAAAGCCTTCATTCCAATTCTTTTAAAGTTTGTTTTTCAGTTGTGTTTGATTGTCTATATCACTCTACAACTGAAGTTTTCTCACCACACTTCATAGAGCCAAAAATCCTATACTCATTCTATAGTGAAGTTGTAATAGAAGTGAGAGTGTTTGTAAAAGAGTTTGAGAAAAAGTGTAGTGATCTTTTGTGATCACCTTGTTCTTGTAATCCTTTCCTTGTGGAGCAACCTCTTCGGTAGAGGTCCTTTGTACTCGGTGGAGCTCGGTGCTCGGTCTTCGGTAGACCAAATTGTAAAGGCGTCCTCGGTGGATAGTGGAAACCCTTCACGGAGGTGAAGGCGGGGAGTAGAGCGGTGGCTCGAACCTCGAAACAAATATTTGTGTTTGCGATTGCCTTTGCGTCCAATTCTTACTTTAAATTCCTCTAACACTTTATTGCTCCTTATTACTTGCTTGTGATCTTGTATCTTCCTTGTGCTTTTAATTCAAGCTTGTAATTCTTGTGATATATTGTGTGCATCTCATTTCTCATCATCATACTTTGCCTTGATCGATCATATCTCAATACAACAAGGTTGCATTGCGCACCTCTAACCCATATCTAGGGGAATTGGGAGGAAGGAGTTCAGAACCTCGCAAGGGGTATTCGGCTCTTAGTCTTGTTTTTGAGAGATCGTTGCATCATTCATCATACTTAGTTCAAAAAGATCATTAGATTAGCAATTACACCTATTCACCCCCCCCCTCTAGGTGTTTTTCATGACTGACATCCCATCTGTTATTCTTCCACAGTATTACTGTGAGTTATTGTTCCACAATGATACTGTGAGTACTGTTACTGTTACTGACTACCTGGCGGTAGGGCCTGGTTCAGTGCTAGGCATCTGGGCCGTGGTCCCGGGTATGTACGGGATCCACCTAAAGCATGGATAATGTCTCCAACCAATCAGTTTCAATAACTTAGGACCCTGATTGACACGTGTGATAGGCGTAGTATGGGATGCACCTATTACAGGTGACAATTGGTGTTCGCTGACATAGTAAATAATAATGAACTGTTTATAATGTATTGTGACTGACCGTTATCACCTGACTGCGCATATGTATACAATGATAGACATAAGATTGTACACTTGCTCTGATTGTATACCAAACTAGTGACATGCTAGGTTACACATCTACATTAGTTGTTCCTCGTTATCATGACATCAGTTGTTTGTTTACAGTTGTTTTACTTATCTTTTATCTGCACGCTTATTCATGTTATTGTTATTCAGTTGTTTGTTTATCATGTTATTTAGTTATCTTATGTTTGTAGTTTATCTTGTTATTATTCTGTGCACATTGTTTATATGCACGAGCAGTCTTCTTTACACACACACACACTCACTAGGTTGCTTTCTGACGACCCTGGATTCGCACGTCTAGATATTGGACGCTTTGTTTCTATTGTCAGGTGTTCGATGAGACCATACATATTGCGAGGAGCTTGGGTCTCTCTCTCTGATTCTGGTATTCTCATCTCTCTTATCTTCCTGTTATTTCCTGATTCTACCTTTATCGCATTCAGTTACCATTTTATTTTCTTTATTCATATGCTATCATTGTGTTAGACTTTATATGTATTATTGCAGTGATTTTAATTTATGATAGAGATTTATAACTTGTTCAGGTTACTTTAGGCTTAGCGTGTATACGTGGGGTATTCTCCTCGCGTATATACGTCGCCGACTCTCGTCGCGACCCCGTTTTCGCGTATTTTGGGAAGCGGGGCGTGACAGGGTTTTCTTGGTATCAGAGCCAGGTTCGATATAAAACAGACTTGATTCTTACCGGTAACTTGAACAAGTTATAATTACACTGCAATATACATGTAGGATTCACACGATGATATTGAGTCCACTTGAGAATTGACTGTCCTCTCTTTGAAAATCCATCTTTTTGATCTTTCGATCTCTCTGATCACATCTCACCCTTAGAGTAATCTTGGTTCCATCTTGATTCCTATTTTTCTTATTGATTCTATTTTCTGATCTTGTCTCTTAGAATTGGCCATTTCATTTTGAAGCTGGTAGTAGAGATCAGAGCGCGCAGAGGAAGCGTGGTGGATTTATGATGTGCAGAGAAGCGACATGAAGCTTGATTATTTTCTTCTTTGATTTTTGAATTCTTTTTACCATTCCCTGATTTATTTGAATTTCGAGGACGAAATTTTATAAGGTGGGTAGAATGTAATATCCCCTAACTAATAATACTGCATTTCTATTTGCAAGTATATATTTTTACTGTATTTAATTTTTAGTATTATTAGTGGTGTTATTGTTATTATATATATATGTTGTTATTATTACTATTGTTCCTCTTTCATTGATTCTTAATCCTACCCGTTAGCCCAATACCCTTTATCCTATACCCATTACCATTACCCGTATCCAAACTCGTTTTCATTACCCAATACTCTCAAACCCAAACCCTATTATCTATCCCTCCATATAATCCCAACAACCTATCATAATCCTAATCCATATCCTACACCAACTCTAAACCAAATCCTATCCTAACAAATCAAATCCCAACCTTAACCACTAAATAATAAATCCTAACTACCTACACCCTATGATTTTCCCTCCCTATCTTGGCCATTCACCTGGCCGTGATCCCAGGCTGCCATGCCAGGCCATCCCGAGATCAGATTTTCTCCTCTCCCCGCCATGCATCAGCTGTTGGCCGCGTCGTCATCTCCGCGGCGAAGTCTGGCGAGCACCATAGCGTGAACGCCCCTCTATTCGGCGCTCTCCGGTAGCCCCGCACACCCTCTTCTCCTTCTTCATGTTGCCGCCACCAATGCTCTCTGCTCAGGCCACGACAGCGGCAAAATTTAGGCCCCCGTTTCCCCTCCAACACTCCGCCAGAGCACCCACCCAACCAGCGGCAAAATTACAGGTGACAATGGTGTTCGCTGACATAGTAAATAATAATGAACTGTTTATAATGTATTGTGACTGATCGTAATCACCTGACTGCGCATATGTATACAATGATAGACATAAGATTGTACACATGCCCTGATTGTATACCAAACTAGTGACATCTAGGTTACACATCTAGACATTAGTTGTTCCCCGTTATCATGACATCAGTTGTTTGTTTATAGTTGTTTTACTTGTCTTTTATCTGCATGCTTATTCATGTTATTGTTATTCAGTTGTTTGTTTATCATCTTATTTAGTTATCTTATATTTGCAGTTTATCTTGTTATTATTCTGTGCACATTGTTTATATACACGAGCAGTTCTCTTTACACACACACTCACTAGGTTGCTTTCTTATGACCCTGGATTCGCACGACCAGCTATTGGACGCTTTGTTTCTATTGTCAGGTGTTCGATGAGACCGTACATATTGCGAGGAGCTTGGGTCTCTCTCTTTCTCTCTCTCTCTCTGATTCTAGTATTCTCATCTCTCTTATCTTCCTGTTATTTCCTGATTCTACCTTTATCGTATTCAGTTGCCATTTTCTTTCCTTTATTCATATGCTATCATTGTGTTAGACTTTATATGTATTATTGTAGTGATTCTGATTTATGATAGAGATTTATAACTTGTTCAGGTTACTTTAGGCTTAGCGTGTATACGTGGGGTATTCTCCTCGCGTATATACGTCGCTGACTCTCGTCGCGACCCCGTTTTCGCGTAATTTGGGAAGCGGGGCGTGACACCTGGGGATCAACATGCGGTAGTACTGGTTGTAAACTTTTTTGGTAATTTTTTGACATTTTTGTTATAATTTTTCCTTTTCCTTCTTTTAAAGCCTAAGGTCCAGCCAAAAGTAATGAAAATCTGTCACTTTTAAAGCCCAAGGTCCACCAAACTGAACCGGGCCGAATAGAACAAAAGGTTCGAATCCTAATATATAGCTCGCTGACTTGTTTCTCTCTCTCTCTCCCTCTCTCGATTTCTTTTTCTTTTAACTTTTTGGCGGTGCATGGCTAAAAAGAGAGCGAACCGTGGGGATGTAAATACCTTTGAGAATTTTTCAGGAGAAGATCGGGCCAAGATTTGATCGATTTAGCCAAGATTTGATCGATTTACAACTTCCAAATTTTAGTGCTTGTATTCGAACTCTTGTTCTTCAAGGTTTTGCTCCTGCCATGCAGAGTTGGTCAAATTTCTCGTATGGCTTTGCTCATAGCTAGCAGAACGGATAGATGATTTTCCACTTTGGGTTGTGTGAGAAATTTTCAAAATGTTCCTGATGTGAAACAGGGGAGGGGGTCTACGGATTTTGAAAAAAATTGAGAGATGAAAGAAAATAATAGATGACTCATGGTTAGCTAAGGGAAAAGTGAGAAAGCCTTCCACCTCCACGGACCTCATGCCGCTTCACGCCGCACATTCATCGATCTTGACCTCACACCGCACGCTCGGCTTCACGGCTAGGGTTTCACACCCCGCCATGGGTAACACGCCCCTCAAGAGAAAAACTCCCAAAATATATATTTTTCTCAAATTCTAGTCTATTTTTATTGAAAGCAGTGTAGCCTTTAAATAGGCTTACAACTACAGACTTTTTTTCACATACTCGATGTGGGACTAAAACACACAAGACTACTAAAAATAAAAGAGAATACAGACTCAGACTCAAAAATAAAAAAAAACTGACTCAATGTCCCCATCATTCTCATCGGGTGGGAAGAACTCAACCCCGTTGAGTATACATGAGGCAGTAGTGGCTTAACACTAGATCTGGATCTGAAACTTTTGTTGATCTTACTGCAGATGTTGTTGTAGATGTGATTGCTGGAGAGGTTGCTGACATTTTGGTTGTTGAGGAGGTTGTTATGGAGGAGATTGTGAGATCTTTGGTTGTTGAGGAGGTTGTTGTGGAGAAGATTGTTTAGATTCTTTGGCTGTTAAGGAGGTTGTTGTGGCTCTTTCTTTTTTTAGCTTGTAAGTAATTTTTGTGGATTGATTTGAATTGAGATCAAGAGATAAAAAGATAAGAGATAATTAATTTTGTGGAAAAGGCGAGGGTTTGTAAACGGATAGGTTTTGAAAATTGGGATTTTAAAGTAGAGAAAATATTTGAAATGAGATTTGAGAAAAGATGTAGAATTTGAAAAAATAAGATAAGAGATAACGAGGAGATTCAAAAGATTTTGCAATATTTATTTTTTTTGAATTTTTGAAAAAGAAATGAATAAGATTATTTGACAAAAGATATGAAAGAAAGAAACAATTAATGATTTAAATAAAATTGTACCGACTTCACATCAGGAATCTTTTCACAAGAAACTTGTATTACAATTTTAATTTCATCACTCATTATTTTTTTCTTAACCATGCTCTGATACCAAATTGATGTGAAACAGGGGAGGGGGTCTACGGATTTTGAAAAAAATTGAGAGATGAAAGAAAATAATAGATGACTCATGATTAGCTAAGGGAAAAGTGAGAAGGTCGTCCACCTCCACGGACCTCATGCCGCTTCACGCCGCACATTCATCGATCTTGACCTCACGCCGCACGCTCGGCTTCACGGCTAGGGTTTCACACCCTGCCATGGGCAACACGCCCCTCAAGGGAAAAACTCCCAAAATATATATTTTTCTCAAATTCTAGTCTATTTTTATTGAAAGCAGTATAGCCTTTAAATAGGCTTACAACTACAGACTTTTTTTCCACATACTCGATGTGGGACTAAAACACACAAGACTACTAAAAATAAAAGAGAATACAGACTCAAACTCAAAAATAAAAAAAAAAAGCTGACTCAATGTCCCCATCAGTTCCTTTTATCAAAATTGCTGATAAAAAAATTAAGAAAAGTACTTCATAAAAACCATGAAAGAGAATATCTAGTAATGGATGAGTCAAAGAACATCAAGCATCTATGTAGGAAACAGACGGAGGAGAAGGGGAATTGGTGACCCCTCGACGTAGGCGTCGATGAGGCTAATGCCATAGGAGATCCGGGTTAGAACTGTGAGAGTTAGCGGGAGTGTCCAGCCGAGAATGGTTAGTTTTTATTCCGCAGCTGTCCTAATGGGAACATGCCACGACTTCGGTGGTAGGAGATTCGGTCTTGGGATGAAAGGATTAGAGCTCCAGATATCGTGTCGGCGGTGGCCGGCCAAGGGATGACTGGTGCTGAGCTGTAGATGCCGAAAGTGCAGAGAAAGGGGGATGTCGCGACTTCAGTGGGGACTCCAATCGCGAGATGACCGAATTTGCGCTGCAGATGTCGTAAAGGCATTGGCGGGAGTCCAAGTAAGGGACAGACGAGTCCGAGCAGCAAATGCCATATCTACGATAGAGGGGAGAAGTGACGACTTCGCTGAGAGAGTTCCGATAGCTTCTTTTTTTGTTCTTTTTTTTTCTTTTTTGGAAAGAGCAAATTATGTGTGAGTATTTCTATGCAAATTTGTACCCTTCTAGCTTGGAATTGTTTCATTAAATTTTTATTAATGAAGTTTTATCCCAAAAAAAACTTCAAGCATCTACATTTTCAAAGCGTTTGGACACGAATTTTGTCATCTTGTAGAGCTGAACGTTTAGGATTGCTAAGAGTACAGTAATATGACAAGGCTCGTCAAGACGAATCCAAAAGTCTAAGATTGATGTAAACAGAGATTGAGAACTCGAATTATGTCCGATGCTTACTGAATTTTAAAAATGAGTCAAACAATGAAACTTCTTCGGTTTATGCATGGTTTGAAATAAATAAAAGAAAGTGTTTACAGTGCATATGCCTTTAGAGTGAGATTATAATGGGGGAATTGAAACTCGAAACGAGGACTTTGAATCTCCATCCTCTTCTTTTCTATCATGATATACTCTTCTAATTGAAGATGGGAGGGACATGCTACGATGAAGAGAGTGTTGGGAATCCACGCAGCAGAGAAGATGGCCAACCAGAGAACAGTCACCAAACGACACGAACATTTAAAAAAAAAAAGAAAGAGAGAACACAAGATTTAATGAGGTTCGACAGTTTGCCTACGTCCTCAGGGCAAGGGGAGGGAGTTCTTTTTGAATCAATCAATTACAGATTAAAGGTTTTGGGCGAATATTGAAAACACTACCCCTCTTTATATATCCAAAAAAAACCACGAAGAAAAGAAAATCAAAAACACCTAATTCGGATCAGAAACGAATTCAGAATCAGATTTGAAAACAGGCCGCGCAGCAGTATTAGTCGACTAATACATGTATTAGTCGATTAGTCTATAGTGAAACAGATTTACCAACTCTCTGTATCCAATCATTAGTCGACTAGGCCATGCCCTAGTTGACTAGCCTTGACTCCTTCTGTGCAATCCAACTTTGATATGACCGACACGCTCTCGTATTCGACACCATTAATTGCATCGATCTTTGGCTAACCTTCAACAGAGTTTAAAAAACTCTTTCAACAAGATTTTTATCCACTCTTCCCATAATTCTGCATCTCGATGAAGAGTTCTCAAATCTGAGCCAAGCACAACATAGCACCATGTCGATTCTAATTAGTTGCACCTTATGGTTGCTTACGTACCCATGCCCAACGGTATCAATAGTTCATCCAAACAAGCTCCACTGAGCTCAAGCAACTGTGACTAAATTTTTAGCAGTGAATCGAACTGGCTGAGCCATACGAACCTCCTTACCAAGCCCTTATGAAGAACAACGGCTTTCAATTTGAACTTGTCACGTTCACCAACTTGAGATTCATACTTCTTCACTCACTTTCGTGGATTTATCTTGGTTTGAATACCTGCAAATAATTTGACATTTTCATCAATGTTTTCAACATGTTAAGCATCAAAACTGGCTATATGATCTCCACTCGGTGTCACATCCGGTGAAGTCCTTACTGATACTGAACCAACTGGAGGTGGTGGAGTAGCATCAACCTCCACCCGCTGCGATACATCTTTGGTCTTCAATCTCTCCACCTGCTGAGAGATGGTAGACTTCAACAATGAAGTCTCATCAAACGTGACATGCTTGCTCAACACAATCTTCTTGTTTTCGGGGTCCCTTAACTTGTAGCCTCTCATATTTTTTTGACACTCAAAAATACAAACTTCTTTGCTTGTGAATTTACTTTACCATCTTTGGCACTAAAATAGATCAGACTTTCAAATACCGCAGCAAATCATAATCCTGAGCAGCTCCACCTGACCAAATACCCAACGGAGTTTTGCCTCCTATCGCAGTCGATGATAGTCCATTTATGAGATGGCTAGCATATACAATCGCCTCGGCCCAAAACGATTTGTCTAATCGTGCATTAGACAACATTGAACCGTCTCTAGTAAGGAGCGGTTGATTTTTTTAACCAACTCATGTATTCTATTTGTGAAGTGAGTACCAATACCGGTGTTCTACCCAAATTATAGGAATTGGTTCTTGTATTTTTCATCATTACTAATTTAGAGCTCCTTAATCTTCCTACCAGTCTGTTTCTCCATCATATCCTTCCACTTCACCGGCATACCTAGGGTTTCAAATCTTTATCTCATGGGATATATCCAACAATGCCTAGATAAATTATCAATAAAAGAGATAAAGTATTGATGACCTCCAAGCGATACAGTCTTAGTAGGTCCATAAATATTAACGTGAACATAATTAAGAAGACCTTCCGAGCGGTGAGTTGAGGTACCGAATTTCACCTTTGTCTTCTTATTCTTAATGTTGTGTTCACCCAATTTTATGTTGCAGGTAGATGCACCTTCCAATGATCTCTTCTTTGCTAAAGCTTACAAAGACTTTTCTCTTATATGTCTGAGCCTCATATGTCAAACCTGCGTATAAACATCACCTGAAGAAATAGATGTCGCCACTCGCCCTGTAACCATACTACCCATCAAATATTATAGGTTATTGCATCGGACGCTCTTCAACACCACCATCGAGCCTCTAGTCATCTTAAGAACACCATCTCTAACAGATACTCTATGACCCAATGCTTTCAAGGTACCAACCTTGATAAGATTTCTTTTTCAATTGAGGTACATACCTCACTTTTTTCAGTTCTCGTACCATCCCATCAAACATCTTGATACGAGCTGTACCTATCCCTTCCACCTTACATGGATGATCATCACCCATGACAGCAAAATATCCATCTAACTTCTCAAAGTTAGAAAGCCAATCCCTATTGGCCCAAAGGCCTTCCACTCTAGTTTTGATGATGATTAACTCATGTAGTTAAGTGTACTAATTATCTTGTGATGTTCAAGTTTCAGATCATTAATCAAGATATTAGTTGGTGAAAGCTTCCACACATCTTTCACATGGTGATTCAAGAGCCCAAGCATCAAAGATGATATCTAGCACTCATTGGAGTCAAGCTTGGTGAATCACGTTTTGGATCGAGTCGAATTGGAGACAGCGCTCTACAAGAAGACTTAGGTATCCTTAGCTTAGTTTGAGGTTTAGATCCTAATTGTAAAGATTAGAATAGTATGATATGCTCAAGTTCACAACACACACGTTTCATGTTTTGGTTTTCGGTTTTTGGTTTAACCGATCTTGGTTTGCATGAATAGATATTATATCAAAACAAGTTTACATGGTTTAATGTATATTAGATTTGTTCTATATACATGCATGCTTCAACTCTTAGACAAACTTACTTTGATATACCTATTTCATGTGTTTTAGGTTTTATGTTTTAACAAAACTTATTTTTGGAATTAAAGACAAAAACTATGATATGTATATGTTTCTTGTATATTGGATTTCTATCCATATGCATCATGCTTCAAAATGCTTAAAATATCATGTTTTTGTATTTGGATGAGTTTTGGACAAAATGTATTTTCTATTCAAAAATCCAAGTTTTAGAAAATACGGTTTTTGGTTTTTGAAAAATATTGTGAGATACAAAAATAGTTTTAATTGCTTGATATTTGAGTCAAAACTTTTATCATATGTTTATATATCAATGCAAATTGTCAAAACTATTTTTGTGGATTTTTAGAGATTTAATGGGAATTTTTAGGATTAAAAATTACATGTTTTTGCTGATCAGAACAACCTCTGCCAGGCTAGGTCGGTCGACCCGAACGGTCGACCGCACCAAGTAGCCGGTCGACCGTTAGGGTCGACCAACGTGCACGGATATGTGCACCCTGGCTGCCTATTGGGTCGGCCGACCGCACGGTCGACCGACTACTGGCAGGCTAGTCTCTGTTTGTTTGGGTCGACTGGGCGGTCGACCGGTAGCTGGCAACGGGCAGAATTTGACCGTTGGGCGGTCGACCGGCCGGTCGACCGGCAGTTCATTTTTGGCAGTTTCTGCTGCCAACGGCTATATTTTTCTGGGGTCTATAAATACCCCATTGGCAAGAGTTTTCTCTAAGATTTTTGGTGCGAATTTTTCCATACTCTCTGGTGTTTTTACTGCAAACAAAAGAAGTTTTTGAGCTTTAATTGAACAACATATTTAATGTTTTTGCTAGGGTTTGGAAATTCAAAGAAAAGGGTTTTTGGGAAAAAGATTTAGCTTGAACTTCCTCATCTTGTTTTCTACTATTTCCCAAGGATTTTCTTTGTGTTTTTTATTTCCATTCCATTGAGATTTCTCCACACTTGAGCAACATCTACTATCTCATTCTATAGGATATTTGTGTGGGAGAAGAACTTATTTGTGGTTGCTTGTTGAACCACCAAGTTGTAAACCCTCTATTTACTTTGCTTTGTGCTTTTCCTCTTGGGTTGAGGAGGGTGTTTGTGCAAGTGGTTTGTATCCCTCAAGTTGTGAGGTGATCCTTGCTTGGCTTAGTGCTAATCCCTCAAGTTGTGAGGTGATTGTTTGTTGGCTTGAAGTTGTGCCTCAAGGAGGAGGTTGTGTTTGTAAGGAGAGGAGTTGGGTACTCCTTGTATTGTGATTGCCCCAAATCCTCGGTGGAGGTTCCCTTTGTGGGAGTCCTTTGTGGACAAGCTAGTGGACTTAAAATCCTTCTGGGTGAAGGCGGGGATGTAGAGCTGGGTGCTCGAACCTCGAAACATATCTTGGTGTTTGCGCTTGTTCATTGACTCTTACTCTCTCTCTCTCTCTCTCTCTCTTTCTTTGTGCCTTGCATCTATTCATATTGCTCATACATACTTATATGCTTGGCTTGGTTGTGTGTGCATCACTTGTAATTGCAATTAGTTTTTAAATTTCGCATTTAGTTCTATAGATTAGCATAATCACCTATTCACCCCCCTCTAGGTGATTTTTCAATTGGTATCAGAGCATACGCTCCTGATATTTAGGTTTAACCACCTAGGAGTGAGATCTTGGTTTGCTAATCTTCATTTGCATTTTTCATTTGCACACATTTAGGTTGCTCTCATGGATAGCCCTCCTATATTTGACTATATTAGACTTGATGCTTGGAAGGCCAATATGAGTAGACATTTAAAAAGCCTAGGACATCTAGTTTATCAAGCCTCTACTCAAGAATCATTCCCTAATAGTAGCAAACATAAAAAGGCTAATGCATTAGCACTTAAAGCACTTAGAGCATCTCTTAGTGAACATCTTTTACCGGTGTTTGATCGTTATGACTCGGCTTTTGCAGTTTGGAGCTTATTGACTTCTCCCGAGCTTCCAAGGATTATCAATAAGATGAGGAGATCTATGAGAGAAAAGTCCGAAGAGCATTGCTTCATGGTCCAAGGAATAACTCCCTTGAGGTACAATCGGACACTCAATTAGATGATAGCTCTAGTTCCTATTGCTATGGATGTTTAGAAGTTCAATCTTTAAATTTGGAACTTGCTCAAAAGCTTGAAAATTTCTTGGAAAAACACAATCTTTTGAAAGAGGACAACCTTATTTTGAAAAATGAATTAAAGGATTTGTGCTCTAATTTTGAATTAGTTTTGCAAGAAAAGGAAGAGATTATTAGTGAACGTGACTCACTAAGATCTCAACTAGACCTTGCCCTTAAAGAAATTAAAGATTTAAAAGGCAAAAATGATTGTGATGATATTTTAAAGCACAATGAGATTTTATCTTCAAAATTGGATTTTACTTTTAAAGATAACCTTGTTTTGAAAAATAAAATTGATTCAATTACAAAAGAGTTGGATTTGGTTTTAAAGAAAAATGAATCTTTGAAAATTGAAATTGATTCTCATGTGTGCCATGCTAGTATAGCTTCTTCTTCTTGCACACCTATTGCATGCTCCACTTTATCTTCAAACATTGAAATAACATAAATATTTTGAAGAAAAGTGTAGATTGTTTGGGCTCCACTTTGAGCCAATGCACATTGAATCATTCACGTTTGGAAATCTTGGTTCGCAAGAAACAAGGTCCAACTTTGCATGCACACCCATCACGGCATACACGTGCTTCCCACGGTCACCACCATCACACGTATGCTCATGTGTACACATGTACACATTGTGGCCGTAAAGGCCATCTTGCTAGATTTTGTTATGATCGCTTATATAATGAAAATTTAGAAAATGATTTTGTTTGGGTTAGAAAGGATACTAACCCCGTGGACCCAAAAGGAAATGGGTACCAAAGACCACCTCTATACTTATTGATGTAGGTGGGAGCTCTCGCATCACGTGAGAGTATTGGTGCCTTGAGGTGGATGCGTTCTAAGCTTAAAAGAGAACCATTTGGATGCTTCACTCTCAAGGGGATTTGGTGGGAGGACCACCGTGGTTTGGAGAACTAGAGATGCACCTTCATCGGTTTTGGTATCGTTCTCTAACTCCCATTTTTATTTGCATGCTTTTCATATTCATCTATTCATAGCATATCTTGTTTTATTGTTCATTATGCTTATGTCATGTTGATTAGATTAGTGTTATACATGTTTAGTTACTTGAGCACCCATGTTTTATATGGATCTATATTTTGTGTTCTCACCTTGTTTAAACTAACATGTATGCCCTAGATCTAATGCACATGCATATGCATTATGACCATTTGGATGTTTATGATTGTATGATTTTTGTTTTAATGATTCATGTTTTGATTATTATGTTTATCATGTTGATTTTTGACCCGTTTCATACTTCATGTTTTGACTACTTGCTTGAATGATAGTTTCATTAAGACTAGGATTTATACTTGTACAACTAGTGAGCTACAAATAGACCTTTATATATGTTTGTACTTGAACGCTCATTTGTATTCACTTGATGTACTAGTATAGTCTAGTTTTGATGATTCTTGCATTTGACTTGTATTCATCATTTTACATATTTTGTTTAACTTCATGTATATGTCCATCTTGTCCAACTATCATTTATACATATACATCCTTGAGCCACGTGCCTTCATGCATATACTTTTGTGGACTCATTGTGTTTAGGATATGTATGTATACTTTAGTTTGTACATGGCATACATATGCCTTGAAGTTTAAATCGTTTGGATGAATTTCATGTTTGCTAGGTGATTTCACATTTATGATGAACTTCATTTTTTTAGATGATTTCAATTGGTGATTTCACATCTTAGATGAATTTCATGTTTTCAATATTGAGCTTGATTGTCCATTTTCATGTTGATATGTTTCTCACACACTTGTACACTCACCTTATTTAATGTTTTCTCATGACTTAGTTTTCATGAGTACAAATTGTGCTATATGGATTTTGAGTATTTTAGTGTCATGTGGTTTACATGTGTCTTCATGAAAAATATTTTTGTTATTCCTTGTTTGAAGGATCTCGTACTAGTTGATTCATATAACTAGTTGTGATATTCTTCCTTGGTAGTAGTTTTCAAACATACTATATTTGTAAACCTATTTTTGAAAACCCTACCATCTAAGGGAGGTTGGATGGGAGATCATGCTCATGTATGCTTTTTAGTGAAAATCATAGTAAACCTGAACATGAAATGGGTGGTAGTTATATGATGTATACACTTGATCATTATTGTTGTTTCAATTGGTATCATTGAAATTCTTTCAATTGGTATCAATATTGACATCTTTTTGTATACTCATATATGTTTTGTTTTATATATGTATGCTTCACTTCAATATAGTATCAATTTCTATTGGTATCTATTTCTTACATACATATATAGATGATTTACTTGTGTCTATTATATTCCTATATCTTAGAGCACAAATTTTGATTATGCAAAGCTTGATTTTTTAAATGTCTATCATGTTTCAATGATTTAGTTTTCAATTGGTATCCTTATACAACCTTATGCATCATTTCTTTTGGTATTTCATAAAGGGGAGAAAACTAGTATTTCATATTTCAATTGGTATTTGGTTTACCATTGTTTTTGTTTCCCACTCCCTAACTTTATGATGAAAAGTGATTGAAAAATTTATAGCAATGTGTATTTGGTATCATATGCTTATAAAGATAAATATCTTCTTTTGGTATCAAGATGCTATTTGTTTATTCAAAATTGATATCAATTTGTGTTTATTATCTATTGGTATCTAGTTTTCCTTACATGTTTTCGTTTTTGATATAAATGTGTAAATTTCAATTGGTAATCTAGTTTCTATGCCTTGTTTAGATTTCATTTGCTTAATTTCAATTGAGTTTGGCATTTCTTAAATTTAGTAAATTTCAATTGGTATCATAATGCACTTCATTGTCACATGTTTTAATTGGTATCATATTGATTTTGATTTCACCCCTTAGAGTAGTTTATTGACTCTTAAATGGAGACTATTGTATTTGTCAAAAAGGGGGATTTGAAGGAATTTGAAGTTTGATTCTTAATTTTTTTTTACCCTTTGTTGATGATTGACAAAAAAGGGAGAAGAATTTGAGTTTATATGCATGTTTGTATGTTTGTATGCATTATGCATGGGTTTTAGTTTATTATTAGTTTTATTATGAGTTTTGTTTTTATTGGTATCAAAAGATTGGTATCAAGAGCTTGATAATTTATTTGTTTTATGTATATGTATTGGTATCAAGAGCATCTTTTAATTACTATTTATTTGTTTCATTTAATTGGTATCAAAGAACAAGTTTAATATGCATAGTTTCATTGGTTTCAATAGCATGTTTATTTGTTTAGTTTAATTGGTATCTAGAACATGTTTATTTTGTTTCTGAAAAATTTTATTGGTATCTTCCATTGGTATCTAGAGCCTTTCATTGTTCTATGTGATTAGTATCCAATATTGCATATTTTACATCATAACTCCCACGCATATTACAAATAAATATGTGATTTTTACTCCTCTTCTCTACATATTTGCAGGTACATACTTAAAGAAGAGTTAGCCAATAATTACCTTAATTAGCAATAATTAAGGTGATTAATTAAAAGATTAAAGATAAAGCCAAATCTCAATCCAGATCCAGAGAGATCCTCGCAACAAATGAAGATTCTGGATATACCACGTGGCCAAACTAACTCTCAACAAACTCCAACAGAAAAATCCAGATCAACGGCCCAGATCTTGCCGCGGGGCGCGGCATGGGCGCGGCAAGATCCTGGCCGTTGAGCCCCGGATTTTGTGGCAACAAACTTTGATCTCGAAGCTTCTCATTTCTGCTATAAATACTGGATTTACCTGCGAGCTGAGACTGATCAGAGAAGAGAGAGAGTTTAGTTCATAGTTTTGTATTTTGATAGTTTTTGTTTAGGGTTTTTAGCTCTCTATGATCTTCTTTTCCCTAGATTTCATTGCAAGAGAGAGTTGTATGAGAGAGAGAGCTTGTATCAACAAGGAGTGACAACTTGGAGCTATACAAGGATTGATCCATTCTCATCTACTCTACTTGAGCTTGATTCTAGTTTGTTTTCTTTCCTTACTTGCTTTGTTTACTTTCTAGCAATTTATTCATGTTTAGCTTTTCTTTTGTAATGATGTGTAGCTAATTCTTTCTCCATGAACTAGCTAACTACTACCTTGCTAACTTCTAACTCATGGGTGATTGCTTTTCTTCATCTTGCAATTTGTATGGTTTTCTCTTCTCCGATGGTTTCTTTTCATTTCTTGGCAAGATCATGTTGTAATTCTCCATATGATTCATGTGTGCCTCACTTGGAGCCTAGTCTTCGAACTAGTGCCTTGATGGAACATGGAGATGGAAGCACCAATATGCTATTTGATGTATAACTTCACTACTTCCATTAGTGAATGTTGTATGTTCTTCATTTGCATCACTTGAGTGTAGCTCTTTTGTTTCCATTATTGAAAGTCTAATTTGTAGGCCTATGACTATCTATGGAGGCTACAAGACAAGTCCAAGAATGAATCCCCATCATCCAAGTGAGAAAGTAATTAGACCACAAGCAAGACGTATTCATGCCGATGAATCAACATGAGGCACGCATCACTATCACGGAGTTTAGTAAGTCTTTAGCAAGGTAGTTAAGGTTAGCTAGTCATGGTTTTATTTCAATCAATCTTTTCTAGAGTTTTCTTTTCTTTTAGTATGAATACAACAAACCTCTTCTTTGTTTTCACTTACCACCATGAACATATCCATACACTCTTTCATTCATTTCTTTGTATTTTATTCATTCTTTTAAGCAAGAGAAGAATTCTCGTTTCCTTTTCTCACGTGTATCGTAACGCTTCTACGCTAGCTCTCCTTGTGGTTCGACTCGGTATAGCTTTATGCTATAGCGGAAGATTGGAACAAGGTATATCAATTACATATTTGAAGTAAACAAGATCCAAAGGTGAACTCTAAACATTGAACCATCTCTTTAAATACCTAATCTTGTGCAAAGACTTCACGTACCTTGTTTTAACCGATCAAATTTTGGCGCCGTTGCCGGGGAGAGCGACGGTATTTGCTTTAAAAGTGAGAAACTAAACGATACTTCTTCTCTGTTGCAGGTACAGGAGAAGACAACAGGAAAATCTTCATTGCAGTCACATATAAGTGGACCTGGGCATCTGCTCAAGAAAGCAGAGCCCAGTATCCCTCCAAATTGCCGCGTAGCCGCGGCATTTTGCCGTGGGAACGCGGCACTTTGGAGTTTACTACTAATCTGTTTTCTGCAGGGCTTTGATCTCTGCAAAATACTACTGCTGATATATCTGAAATCTTGTATTCTTCACCTGATATTTGCTAATCAACAGTAAAAAATTTGGTGTAAATTGATAAAAATTGTTTAGACATCTTGCATTATAGGCACGTGTCTTTCAATTACTTTACATTTACTGTTGAAGAGTGCGGGGGACAAGGTACGTAATTCATTACATATAGACTAGGACTCACTCTTTGTTTGATTTATCTTACTTGGAGTGAACCTTGTTTGTTTCTATATCGTACACTTGCACAATTCAATTTTAAGGGCAATACCGGTAAATAAGATAAGGTGGGGAGTTCATTACCCTTTCCTTAGCCCGAAAATCATTTTCCCACGCACTCACAATCCTAAGCTTGTAAATAAAATTTGCTAGACGTTGGCCCTAGGGACATCCGGACTCACTTAGGAGATTATCCTAAGGGGGAAAAGTGTTAGAAATTGACTTCTGTAAAATTGGTGTCTAGGAAAGGGGTTGAGGGCCGAAAGCTCGAAGGTTGCTGGTTACTTAATTAAGGAACGTCTTCGGACGGAAAACCTCCCACCAACCTTACCCTTCCCTGGCTGATTTGCTTATAGTCAGAGTCTACACCAAACCTCCTGTGGACAGTCTATTTAGGAGTCATCTAGGACCAAGAAACTCTAGACAAGCTTGGATTGATTTTTTTTCTTTGTTGTTTGTTATTTTTCTTTTTCGCTGGTGTGATCGGTGCACGTTGTTTGTGATTGTATATACGATAGTGGTTTTGTGATCCTAATTCTACACTTGCACTTACACATCCACTTCACATCATGACCAACAACGTCTCACTTCAGGATCGATTTTATCCGATTCGCACCTCCATTCCTTCATGCATTCTTCTCCCCGAGCCTAATGGAAACAATTTTGAGCTGAAACCACAATTCATTAGTACACTTCCCCATTTCCATGGTCTAGAGTCTGAGGATGCGTACCTCTTTATTCGTGAGTTTGAAGAGGTATGCCAAATGATGAGAATTTCCCAACTGTCTGAGGATGCTGTTAGGTTACGGTTCATACCGTTTGCACTTAAGGATTTAGCTAAGAAATGGCTTTATAATCTTCCTGTCAGTTCCATATCTTTATGGGAGGATTTTGTTAAAGTCTTTCTTAAGAAATTCTATCCTATCCACAAAACAGCCCTCATGAGAAAGAACATAATGCAATTCAAGCAGGAAACAAATGAACCTTTCTGGAAGTATCTTGAGCGTTTCAAAGACCTTCTTGCCCTGTGTCCCCATCACGGCATAGAGAAATGGCGTCTATGCCAGATTATCTATGATGGATTAGATTACCAAACGAAAACACTTTTAGAATCCATGTGCCAAGGGGAATTCTTGAAAAAAAATGAACATCAGGGGTGGGATCTCTTTGAAACCCTAGCTGAGAAAACCATTCAGTGGGAGTCATGCCCTGATAGACTGACTCCCACCACTTCCAGAACTGGTACACACTCCAAAGAATCCTCTCTAGCTGCAGAAACCAAGATCACACAATTAATGAAGAGGATAGAGTTGCTTGAGTCAAAAGGGAATTCTATGGTCAACCAGGTCAACCCATTGCCTCTGATTAAACCGGGTTGCACCAACTGTCATGACCTTAGCCATGTCTTGGAGGAGTGTCCATTATCTCAGCTCCACTCATATCAGGAGAACATGAATGCAGTATTGACCAGACCCAATCATCATCCATACTCCAACACTTACAATTCAGGATGGCAGAACCATCCAAATTTTCCATGGAGTCAGTCTGGTCCTGAGCATCATATGCTACCACTTCCATATCCATACAATGCTCAGTTTCATCCATCCAGTTTCGATCAGAATTCACTGTATGTTCATCCATCTCAAAGTCCACCACAGTCATATCAGTCTTATCAGAATCCTCCACCATTCTACCAATCACAATTCCAATCTCCATATCCTCAACATCCACCCCAAATAATTCCGAAATATCTGAGTTGAAACAAATGATAGAAACCTTAACAAAAACCAGCAGCAGGAGTTGAATGAAATGAAGGTCCAAATTGGGCAATTGGCTGAGAATCAAAAAGTTTTTTCCCAAACCAGCCATTGCCAAATCCCAAACACCACTTCTCTTTGAATAAAGTGGAAGATTCAGGACCCAGTCACTGTCATGCCATTCATACCCTGAGATCTGGTAAACAAGTTGACAATAAGGTTTCTAGTCCACAATCTCATCCAGTACCAAAGCCAACACCTCATGTCCCAATGCCACCAATTTTTGACAAACCATCCTCTAGTGCAGAGCCATCCACATCTCAAGCCAAGGGGAAAGAAAAGGTAGATGAGCAACCTTATAAGCCTAGAGTACCATATCCAAATAGGCTTCTAAATAACAAGTCAAATGCTCACATGGAGAAAATAAAAGAAACATTCAATAAGGTCCAAATCAATGTCCCTCTTCTTGATGCCATTCAACAAGTACCATCATATGCTAAATTCTTGAAGGAAATGTGCACCAAGAAGAGGAAGACCCAAGTCCCTAAAAAAGTCTTCCTTGCATCATCCATTAATGAGTTGCTCACTGGTCCAATTCCTGTTAAGTACAAAGACCCAGGGAGCCCCACCATTTCATGCATCATAGGACAGACTACAATAAATAGGGCACTTCTTGATTTAGGGGCCAGCATTAATCTCCTACCTTTCTCTGTGTACCAACAATTGGGGTTAGGTGATCTCCTCCCAACCCAAATGACTATCCAATTGGCTGATCGCTCTGTCACTAAACCCAAGGGGGTAATTCAAGATGTCCTTGTCAAAGTTGGAGAATTCTTTTATCCTGTTGACTTTGTTGTCCTTGAAACAAAACCAGTGTCAAATTCCAATCAAAGGGCACAAATTCCTGTCATTCTGGGTCGACCATTCCTGGCTACTGCAAATGCAATCATTAATTGCCGGAATGGATCAATGAGGTTGACTTTTGGTAACATGACACATGAACACAATGTCTTCCACACACAGCCTCACAAAATAAAAGATCAAACATTTGAGGTTAGCTTCATTAATAACAATTGTGAGGAGGAAAGTGAAGATCCAAAAGATGAGTCACAATCTTGTGATTCTCTTATCCGAGTACCCTTTCAAACGGGGAAAGTTGATTTGGATATTTTCACTTTCAATAAGCCAACTGAGAGTGTATTAGAACCTCCAATTGATATATCTTTTGAAGACTTGTTTGCTGATGAGGTCATGTGTTTAGATGAGTCAACTCGGGGTAAATTAGCTGATTGTCCACTTCCGGATGTTGATTTGAGTTTTGAAGAATTATATGGAGAAGAGTTAAAATTTCTTAAAATTGGAAGTGATGAGATTCTGAGTGAGAGTGGTGATAAGGACTTTGTTTGTGAACGATGTGGTGGAATGAGTATGAATGAAAATAACAACCAATTGAAACTGGAAACACCTAGGGTTAGAATAATTCAGACCGTTTCCCAATGGAGCTCAAGAAAGAGAACACATTGGAACGATGGGAAACGGGCCAGAGGGAAGCGACCAAAAGCCCAGGTGAGAGTTACACTTGTATATTCCTTGTAGATAATTCCTTCCCCTTCCATTTTGTTTCATGCATACATATATCATAATGCATTGAGGACAATGCATGAAATAAGTGTGGGGGAGGGTTTACTAACTTAGAGTTTTTAGAATTTCTTTCTTTTACACTTCTTTTAGAGTTTTTAGATTTTCTTTATTTTACACTTCTTTTAAATAAAAATAAAAAAAATATAAAAATAAAAACTTTTTGAAATAAGAGACAAAGTTTTGATCTATTTTTAAGAAAATTAAGATGTATCTTAGAGATTAAGAAAGCCTTAATTATGACATCTTAAACCTAGTTGAAATAATAGATCTTGTTTGAAAATTATAGGCTAAGTAAGTAAAATTGGTGAGATATTTTTATCTTGAATTTTTTGCCTTAGATAATATGCACTTTACACTTACACATTTCTTGGGATGGAGACAAAGACCAAAAATGCCATATATATAAAAAGAAAAAAAATATATATATATAATAAAAGATCACTTATTAAGCTGGATAACTATGCCTCAAGAAGCATGGTTACTCACGCCTAACGGTGATCTCACTTATTAAGCTGGATAATTGTGCCTCAAGAAGCATGATTATTCACGCCTAACGGTGATTATAAATAATCCCCTTTAGTTTCGTGGCCTTTTCTACTCGAGACCTTAAACCCGAGGGATGTTTTCTCATCTGGTGCCCTAAGACCGTCTGGTTTGGGAGTCATCGGTTAAAGGCTCGCTACAAGGGTAGACTAGAAAGCCTAAACTAAGGGAAGAAAAAAGCATAAAAAAAAAAAGGTATATATAAATAAATAAATGGCTTTATAGTTGGAGTTGAAATCCCAGGAAATTTTCACAGAGCACGGTGTGCATATTATCTAGGTTTTATGAGAGATAAAATATTCAATCCAATTTTGGATTCTT
The DNA here is from genome assembly GCA_038442645.1 of Agave tequilana. Lineage (NCBI taxonomy): Eukaryota > Viridiplantae > Streptophyta > Magnoliopsida > Asparagales > Asparagaceae > Agave > Agave tequilana. The sequence continues at coordinate 9,135 of JAVJIF010000350.1, read as the reverse complement.
ACCTTAATTAAAAACAAGATCTTGCATGGATACTAAGTTTAAGAAAGAATGATTATAGGTGGACTTATGACCTAGGATCACTTATATTTTCGCAAAAATAGTTTGTAAACTTGTCTCTTATTCAAAATGCGTTTTCAAAATACTAACATTTGTTTTCTTTCTTTATGGATTTTGTGGGTGTAATCCGCTGAAAACCCTCAGGAGACAACACTCCTCCTCTAGGGTAACCTAGAGGTTTAACGGCTTGTTGCACATGCTCAGTGCAATCGCGTCACCTGCGAAAGTGGTGTAAATAATTTGTAGCTTAGATTTTCTTTTCTTTTCTTTGTTTTGCTCGGGACGAGCAAAAGAATAAGTGTGGGGGTGTGATTAGTATCCAATATTGCATATTTTACATCATAACTCCCACGCATATTACAAATAAATATGTGATTTTTACTCCTCTTCTCTACATATTTGCAGGTACATACTTAAAGGAGAGTTAGCCAATTAATTACCTTAATTAGCAATAATTAAGGTGATTAATTAAAGATTAAAGATAAAGCCAAATCTCAATCCAGATCCAGAGAGATCCTCGCAACAAATGAAGATTCTGGATATACCACGTGGCCAAACTAACTCTCAACAAACTCCAACAGAAAAATCCAGATCAACGGCCCAGATCTTGCCGCGGGGCGCGGCATGGGCGCGGCAAGATCCTGGCCGTTGAGCCCCGGATTTTGTGGCAACAAACTTTGATCTCGAAGCTTCTCATTTCTGCTATAAATACTGGACCTTTACCTGCGAGCTGAGACTGATCAGAGAAGAGAGAGAGTTTAGTTCATAGTTTTGTATTTTGATAGTTTTTGTTTAGGGTTTTTAGCTCTCTATGATCTTCTTTTCCCTAGATTTCATTGCAAGAGAGAGTTGTATGAGAGAGAGAGCTTGTATCAACAAGGAGTGACAACTTAGAGCTATACAAGGATTGATCCATTCTCATCTACTCTACTTGAGCTTGATTCTAGTTTGTTTTCTTTCCTTACTTGCTTTGTTTACTTTCTAGCAATTTATTCATGTTTAGCTTTTCTTTTGTAATGATGTGTAGCTAATTCTTTCTCCATGAACTAGCTAACTACTACCTTGCTAACTTCTAACTCATGGGTGATTGCTTTTCTTCATCTTGCAATTTGTATGGTTTTCTCTTCTCCGATGGGTTTCTTTTCATTTCTTGGCAAGATCATGTTGTAATTCTCCATATGATTCATGTGTGCCTCACTTGGAGCCTAGTCTTCGAACTAGTGCCTTGATGGAACATGGAGATGGAAGCACCAATATGCTATTTGATGTATAACTTCACTACTTCCATTAGTGAATGTTGTATGTTCTTCATTTGCATCACTTGAGTGTAGCTCTTTTGTTTCCATTATTGAAAGTCTAATTTGTAGGCCTATGACCATCTATGGAGGCTACAAGACAAGTCCAAGAATGAATCCCCATCATTCAAGTGAGAAAGTAATTAGACCACAAGCAAGACGTATTCATGCCGATGAATCAACATGAGGCACGCATCACTATCACGGAGTTTAGTAAGTCTTTAGCAAGGTAGTTAAGGTTAGCTAGTCATGGTTTTATTTCAATCAATCTTTTCTAGAGTTTTCTTTTCTTTTAGTATGAATACAACAAACCTCTTCTTGATTTGTTTTCACTTACCACCATGAACATATCCATACACTCTTTCATTCATTTCTTTGTATTTTATTCATTCTTTTAAGCAAGAGAAGAATTCTCGTTTCCTTTTCTCACGTGTATCGTAACGCTTCTACGCTAGCTCTCCTTGTGGTTCGACTCGGTATAGCTTTATGCTATAGCTGAAGATTGGAACAAGGTATATCAATTACATATTTGAAGTAAACAAGATCCAAAGGTGAACTCTAAACATTGAACCATCTCTTTAAATACCTAAATCTTGTGCAAAGACTTCACGTACCTTGTTTTTAACCGATCACTATGCATGTTTCATGTTTTATTATTTCATTGGTATCTAGAGCCTTTTATTGTTTATGCATTTCTATGCATGTTTCGTGTTTAGTATTCATTGCACATATTTGTTGTTTATCCCTATGCATGAGTTAAGGGGGAGCTTCTTTGAAGCTTAACTTTAATCCATGCATATATAACTCCATGAGTTTTGTCATCATCAAAAGGGGGAGATTGTTGGCCCAATGGCCTTCCACTCTAGTTTAGATGATGATTAACTCATGTAGTTAAGTGTACTAATTATCTTGTGATGTTTAAGTTTCAGATCATTAATCAAGATATTAGTTGGTGAAAGCTTCCACACATCTTTCACATGGTGATTCAAGAGCCCAAGCATCAAAGATGATATCTAGCACTCATTGGAGTCAAGCTTGGTGAATCACGTTTTGGATCGAGTCGACTTGAAGACAGCGCTCTACAAGAAGACTTAGGTATCCTTAGCTTAGTTTGAGGTTTAGATCCTAATTGTAAAGATTAGAATAGTATGATATGCTCAAGTTCACAACACACACGTTTCATGTTTTGGTTTTCGGTTTTTGTTTAACCGATCTTGGTTTGCATGAATAGATATTATATCAAAAACAAGTTTACATGGTTTAATGTATATTAGATTTGTTCTATATACATGCATGCTTCAACTCTTAGACAAACTTACTTTGATATACCTATTTCATGTGTTTTAGGTTTTATGTTTTAACAAAACTTATTTTTGGAATTAAAGACAAAAACTATGATATGTATATGTTTCTTGTATATTAGATTTCTATCCATATGCATCATGCTTTAAAATGCTTAAAATATCATGTTTTTGTATTTGGATGAGTTTTGGACAAAATGTATTTTCTATTCAAAAATCCAAGTTTTAGAAAATAAGGTTTTTGGTTTTTGGAAAATATTGTGAGATACAAAAATAGTTTTAATTGCTTGATATTTGAGTCAAAACTTTTATCATATGTTTATATATCAATGCAAATTGTCAAAACTATTTTTGTGAATTTTTAGAGATTTAATGGGAATTTTTAGGATTAAAAATTACATGTTTTTGCTGATAGAAACAGCCTCTGCCAGGCTAGGTCGGTCGACCCGAACGGTCGACCGCACCAAATAGCCGGTCGACCGTTAGGGTCGACCGACGTGCACGGATACGTGCACGCTGGCTGCCTATTGGGTCGGCCGACCGCACGGCCGACCTACTGCAGGCAGGCTAGTCTCTGTTTGTTTGGGTCGACCGGTAGCTGGCAACGGGCAGAATTTGACCGTTGGGCGGTCGACCTGCAGTTCATTTTTGAAAGTTTCTGCTACCAACGGCTATATTTTTCTGGGGTCTATAAATACCCCATTGGTAAGAATTTTTCTCTAAGATTTTTGGTGCGAATTTTTCCATACTCTCTGGTGTTTTTACTGCAAACAAAAAAAGTTTTTGAGCTTTAATTGAACAACATATTTGGTGTTTTTGCTAGGGTTTGGAAATTCAAAGAAAAGGGTTTTTGGGAAAAAGATTTAGCTTGAACTTCCTCATCTTGTTTTCTACTATTTCCCAAGGATTTTCTTTGTGTTTTTTATTTCCATTCCATTGAGATTTCTCCACACTTGAGCAACATCTACTATCTCATTCTATAGGATATTTGTGTGGGAGAAGAAATTGTTTGTGGTTGCTTGTTAAACCACCAAGTTGTAAACCCTCTATTTACTTTGCTTTGTGCTTTTCCCTCTTGGTTGAGGAGGGTGTTTGTGCAAGTGGTTTGTATCCCTCAAGTTGTGAGGTGATCCTTGCTTGACTTAGTGCTAATCCCTCAAGTTGTGAGGTGATTGTTTGTTGGCTTGAAGTTGTGCCTCAAGGAGGAGGTTGTGTTTGTAAGGAGAGGAGTTGGGTACTCCTTGTATTGTGATTGCCCCAAATCCTCGGTGGAGGTTCCCTTTGTGGGAGTCCTTTGTGGACAAGCTAGTGGACTTAAAATCCTTCTGGGTGAAGGCGGGGATGTAGAGCTGGGTGCTCGAACCTCGAAACATATCTTGGTGTTTGCGCTTGTTCATTGACTCTTACTCTCTCTCTCTTTACTTTGTGCCTTGCATCTATTCATATTGCTCATACATACTTATATGCTTTGCTTGGTTGTGTGTGCATCACTTGTAATTGCAATTAGTTTTTAAATTCCGCATTTAGTTCTATAGATTAGCATAATCACCTATTCACCCCCCTCTAGGTGATTTTTCAATTGGTATCAGAGCATACGCTCCTGATATTTAGGTTTAACCACCTAGGAGTGAGATCTTGGTTTGCTAATCTTCATTTGCATTTTTCATTTGCAGACATTTAGGTTGCTCTCATGGATAGCCCTCCTATATTTGACTATATTAGACTTGATGCTTGGAAGGCCAATATGAGTAGACATTTAAAAAGCCTAGGACATCTAGTTTATCAAGCCTCTACTCAAGAATCATTCCCTAATAGTAGCAAATATAAAAAGGCTAATGCATTAGCACTTAAAGCACTTAGAGCATCTCTTAGTGAACATCTTTTACCGGTGTTTGATCGTTATGACTCGGCTTTTGCAGTTTGGAGCTTATTGACTTCTCCCGAGCTTCCAAGGATTATCAATAAGATGAGGAGATCTATGAGAGAAAAGTCCGAAGAGCATTGCTTCATGGTCCAAGGGAATAACTCCCTTGAGGTACAATCGGACACTCAATTAGATGATAGCTCTAGTTCCTATTGCTATGGATGTTTAGAAGTTCAATCTTTAAATTTGGAACTTGCTCAAAAGCTTGAAAATTTCTTGGAAAAACACAATCTTTTGAAAGAGGACAACCTTATTTTGAAAAAATGAATTAAAGGATTTGTGCTCTAATTTTGAATTGGTTTTGCAAGAAAAGGAAGAGATTATTAGTGAACGTGACTCACTAAGATCTCAACTAGACCTTGCCCTTAAAGAAATTAAAGATTTAAAAGGCAAAAATGATTGTGATGATATTTTAAAGCACAATGAGATTTTATCTTCAAAATTGGATTTTACTTTTAAAGATAACCTTGTTTTGAAAAATAAAATTGATTCAATTACAAAAGAGTTGGATTTGGTTTTAAAGAAAAATGAATCTTTGAAAATTGAAATTGATTCTCATGTGTGCCATGCTAGTATACCTTCTTCTTCTTGCACACCTATTGCATGCTCCACTTTATCTTCAAACATTAAAAATGACATAAATATTTTGAAGAAAAGTGTAGATTGTTTGGGCTCCACTTTGAGCCAATGCACATTGAATCATTCACGTTTGGAAATCTTGGTTCGCAAGAAACAAGGTCCAACTTTGCATGCACACCCATCACGGCATACACGTGCTTCCACGGTCACCACCATCACACGTATGCTCATGTGTACACATGTACACATTGTGACCGTAAAGGCCATCTTGCTAGATTTTGTTATGATCGCTTATATAATGAAAATTTAGAAAATGATTTTGTTTGGGTTAGAAAGGATACTAACCCCCGTGGACCCAAAAGGAAATGGGTACCAAAGACCACCTCTATACTTTTTGATGTAGGTGAGAGCTCTCGCATCACGTGAGAGTATTGGTGCCTTGAGGTGGATGCGTTCTAAGCTTAAAAGAGAACCATTTGGATGCTTCACTCTCAAGGGGATTTGGTGGGAGGACCACCGTGGTTTGGAGAACTAGAGATGCACCTTCATCGGTTTTGGTATCATTCTCTAACTCCCATTTTTATTTGCATGCTTTTCATATTCATCTATTCATAGCATATCTTGTTTTATTGTTCATTATGCTTATGTCATGTTGATTAGATTAGTGTTATACATGTTTAGTTACTTGAGCACCCATGTTTTATATGGATCTATATTTTGTGTTCTCACCTTGTTTAAACTAACATGTATGCCCTAGATCTAATGCACATGCATATGCATTATGACCATTTGGATGTTTATGATTGTATGATTTTTGTTTTAATGATTCATGTTTTGATTATTATGTTTATCATGTTGATTTTTGACCCGTTTCATACTTCATGTTTTGACTACTTACTTGAATGATAGTTTTCATTAAGACTAGGATTTATACTTGTACAACTAGTGAGCTACAAATAGACCTTTATATATGTTTACTTGAACGCTCATTTGTATTCACTTGATGTATTAGTATAGTCTAGTTTTGATGATTCTTGCATTTGACTTGTATTCATCATTTTACATATTTTGTTTTAACTTCATGTATATGTCCATCTTGTCCAAACTATCATTTATACATATACATCCTTGAGCCACATGCCTTCATGCATATACTTTTGTGGACTCATTGTGTTTAGGATATGTATGTATACTTTAGTTTGTACATGGCATACATATGCCTTGAAGTTTAAATCGTTTGGATGAATTTCATGTTTGCTAGGTGATTTCACATTTATGATGAACTTCATTTTTTTTTTAGATGATTTCAATTGGTGATTTCACATCTTAGATGAATTTCATGTTTTCAATATTGAGCTTGATTGTCCATTTTCATGTTGATATGTTTCTCACAACACTTGTACACTCACCTTATTTAATGTTTTCTCATGACTTAGTTTTCATGAGTACAAATTGTGCTATATGGATTTGAGTATTTTAGTGTCATGTGGTTTACATGTGTCTTCTTGAAAATATTTTTGTTATTCCTTGTTTGAAGGATCTCGTACTAGTTGATTCATATAACTAGTTGTGATATTCTTCCTTAGTAGTAGTTTTCAAACATACTATATTTGTAAACCTATTTTTGAAAACTCCTACCATCTAAGGGAGGTTGGATGGGAGATCATGCTCATGTATGCTTTTTAGTGAAAATCATAGTAAACTTGAACATGAAATGGGTGGTAGTTATATGATGTATACACTTGATCATTATTATTGTTTCAATTAGTATCATTGAAATTCTTTCAATTGGTATCAATATTGACATCTTTTTATATACTCATATATGTTTTGTTTTATATATGTATGCTTCACTTCAATATAGTATCAATTTCTATTGGTATCTATTTCTTACATACATATATAGATGATTTACTTGTGTCTATTATATTCTTATATCTTAGAGCACAAATTTTGATTATGCAAAGCTTGATTTTTAAATGTCTATCATGTTTCAATTGATTTAGTTTTCAATTGGTATCCTTATACAAGCTTATGCATCATTTCTTTTGGTATTTCATAAAGGGGGAGAAAACTAGTATTTCATATTTCAATTGGTTTTTGGTTTACCATTGTTTTTGTTTCCCACTCCCTAACTTTATGATGAAAAGTGATTGAAAAATTTAAGAGCAATGTGTATTTTGTATCATATGCTTATAAAGATAAATATCTTCTTTTGGTATCAAGATGCTATTTGTTTATTCAAATTGATATCAATTTGTGTTTATTATCTATTGGTATCTAGTTTTCCTTACATGTTTTCGTTTTTGATATAAAATGTGTAAATTTCAATTGGTAATCTAGTTTCTATGCCTTGTTTAGATTTCATTTGCTTAATTTCAATTGAGTTTGGCATTTCTTAAATTTAGTAAATTTCAATTGGTATCATAATGCACTTCATTGTCACATGTTTTAATTGGTATCATATTGATTTTGATTTCACCCCTTAGAGTAGTTTATTGACTCTTAAATGGAGACTATTGTATTTGTCAAAAAGGGGGATTTGAAGGAATTTGAAGTTTGATTCTTAATTTTTTTTTTACCCCTTTGTTGATGATTGACAAAAAAGGGAGAAGAATTTGAGTTTATATGCATGTTTGTATGTTTGTATGCATTATGCATGGGTTTTAGTTTTATTATTAGTTTTATTATGAGTTTTGTTTTATTGGTATCAAAAGATTGGTATCAAGAGCTTGATAATTTATTTGTTTTATGTATATGTAATTGGTATCAAGAGCATCTTTTAATTACTATTTATTTGTTTCATTTAATTGGTATCAAAGAACAAGTTTAATATGCATAGTTTCATTGGTTTCAATAGCATGTTTATTTGTTTAGTTTAATTGGTATCTAGAACATGTTTATTTTGTTTCTGAAAAATTTCATTGGTATCTTCCATTGGTATCTAGAGCCTTTCATTGTTCTATGCATGTTTCATGTTTTATTATTTCATTGGTATCTAGAGCCTTTTATTGTTTATGCATTTCTATGCATGTTTCGTGTTTAGTATTCATTGCACATATTTGTTGTTTATCCCTATGCATGAGTTAAGGGGGAGCTTCTTTGAAGCTTAACTTTAATCCATGCATATATAACTCCATGAGTTTTGTCATCATCAAAAAGGGGGAGATTGTTGGCCCAAAGGCCTTCCACTCTAGTTTAGATGATGATTAACTCATGTAGTTAAGTGTACTAATTATCTTGTGATGTTTAAGTTTCAGATCATTAATCAAGATATTAGTTGGTGAAAGCTTCCACACATCTTTCACATGGTGATTCAAGAGCCCAAGCATCAAAGATGATATCTAGCACTCATTGGAGTCAAGCTTAGTGAATCACGTTTTGGATCGAGTCGACTTGGAGACAGCGCTCTACAAGAAGACTTAGGTATCCTTAGCTTAGTTTGAGGTTTAGATCCTAATTGTAAAGATTAGAATAGTATGATATGCTCAAGTTCACAACACACACGTTTCATGTTTTGGTTTTCGGTTTTTGGTTTAACCGATCTTGGTTTGCATGAATAGATATTATATCAAAAACAAGTTTACATGGTTTAATGTATATTAGATTTGTTCTATATACATGCATGCTTCAACTCTTAGACAAACTTACTTTGATATACCTATTTCATGTGTTTTTAGGTTTTATGTTTTAACAAAACTTATTTTTGGAATTAAAGACAAAAACTATGATATGTATATGTTTCTTGTATATTAGATTTCTATCCATATGCATCATGCTTCAAAATGCTTAAAATATCATGTTTTTGTATTTGGATGAGTTTTGGACAAAATGTATTTTCTATTCAAAAATCCAAGTTTTAGAAAATAAGGTTTTTGGTTTTTGGAAAATATTGTGAGATACAAAAATAGTTTTAATTGCTTGATATTTGAGTCAAAACTTTTATCATATGTTTATATATCAATGCAAATTGTCAAAA